>JAANSM010000363.1:0-30782 GCA_036850725.1 Orchesella villosa | reverse complement strand
TCACAAGTTCAGTTCAATCACATATATTGCTACGAAATATACTTATACACATATTTATGTACTATCAAATATTATGTAGCTTTACTACTCATTGCCTAAACTGGAAACGATTAGGGAAACAAATTTAATGGAGGTGTAATTTTGTAAGCAGTGAGTTATCATTACTCTATCTGTCCTACCCTACCCTACATGTATATTGTAGTCATTATTAATCATCAAACAAATCTTTGGTATAAAATCTGATGAAATAAAAAGACAAAAGTGTAGCCTACACACTAATTTCTTTATACATTTTATATACATTATACACTTTTATATACTTGATTACTATTAAACTTTACTAAGTTTACTACTAAAAGTCGGAGTAGGGGGGAATGTGAGACTCAAACAAAAAAATATATATTAAGGATAAATTATGGTATATTATTCCCGTATCATTTTATATACTTTGATTTTATAATTGAAACTCTTTGAAATAAGTCTCTCAATACAAAAAAACTCATTTAGAATGGTGCTGGACTTGTGGTAAATCACAAAAGTATCAATATCAATATCATCCTTAAGGTACATGAATCAACCTCATAAATTTGTAACTTGTAACTAAACTGATCTAACTTGGAACTTCCGAGTGCTGCTACTAGAACCGTAGATAATCAATAGTATAAGTATTTTTGTTTTAATTCATCAATATATTACGTGTATCCCTTGCATTTAGGTACTAGTTTTACATTCAACTTTACTTTTTAACCTGATTTCATATTTACTATATATACACTAATAATTTAATAGTATTTTGAGTTCAAAATTTTGGAGCACACACTATTTCCATTTCCATTTATATATTTGAGTCATCTACTAGTTTGCTTCTAGTTAGTACCCTGATTGTTTAAACGTGAAATTATAGCACCAATTTGGTTCCTTGCTTACGTACGTTAAAGTTCCCTATATACGAGAATATTTTTAATTTTGAAAAAAAAATTGTAAAAACTGCATTCTTCAAAGTTGAGCTATTCGTTATGTTCCAGAATTGGCAATTAGTTATAGAAATTTCCTTTCTCTTATCTTAGCCCATCACCTATAACATCGCATCGTTTCATGAAATTCAAATAGACAGTTTACCAGTCAAAGTCATAGCGTTAGATTTTTATCATGTTGATTGTTGATATACACTATAGGGTTAACTATAAATCAAATGCATATTTTTTACCAACATACATACAGCATACTAAATTGTTATTACAATACAAGTTCTCAATAATTTTTTTTCATGATGTATGTATCTATCTCAATGAAAATATAATTCTAGATAAACGTAAGTACATAATTCGATATGGTAAGAGAATAGGTACATAAATAGTATATTAAAAATTGATTACCTCCCTACACTTTCCATTTTATATATAAGATATATATATGTTTATACCAGATAAATTATGTTTTAAAAGGTAGTTTGGTTTTTATCTGACGAGACTTTATCTATTGAATCGTCTTTGGTACATGTTTTCACAATGATTGGATATACTTGTATATATTTTGGATTGGAGTTTTAGAAAAGACTGGATTAGAAACGTACACGAACATTACTCATTCATGCATACTAAACGTCTCTAAAATGAGGAGTTGGTAGGTCCTTACACAATATTTGTATACTCTAGAGAAGTTCCTGATTTCCTACTAAAAATTATCCTGCTTTCTCTCCATGTTCTATATTTGGTTTGTACATTATCAGAATATTTTTTATTCTCTATCTGCTTTCACTATACTTTACTTGCTGCTATATCTCGGCTCAGCAAGATACACGGAATAAATCACCAGAGATTCATGAAACCTGAAATTCACTTGATTATTTGTAAGTACAATCGCCTTCGCCCCTTCTTGTGATTTACGCATTTGTTGCAAATTTCCTAGTATTTTTTGTAAGTAATTTCAACTAGGCCACATAATATGTACGTTTTATCATATCGGTCGGATTGAGAGGCTTCTGCTTTCTGTTAATCATTGTAAAATGAATTTAAGCCATGTAATTACAAGAAAGTTGTTTGACTATAATGTGTATGTTCTGTATATATGAAATATGAAATTAGTATATATATTTTTATAAACTGTATTAGTTTGGATAATCCTGATTCCTCTCTCTCGGAAGCTGTGACACCGGAGATTGGGAACGAGATCTAATTATTGAGTGAGTGAAAGTGGAGTAGCCAGAACTAGGGTTCGGATTTGAATAGTTTCCTGACGTAACAGTACCTTGGCTTATGTGACTAAGTAATAAGTTTTGATGATACCCATACTGTCGCGATTGTTGAAGCTCGAGTTGCTGTTGGGAGTGCTCGTCCATTGTGTTGAGTCGACTGGCCGATGATGGCGAGGAAGAAGAAGAGAAACGCACATTGGGTAAACTCGAATGTTGCATGTTTAATGATGATCCATGTTGATCCTGCTGATGTTGTTGAAGCAAATGAGATGAAGTGATGACGGAGAAAGGTGGTGGCGTTTGAGCGGTTCCACTCATATGATGTGTATGTTGAGGAGGACTGGAGGAATGATGATGATGTTGATGAGATCCGCTTGACCCGTGACTCAACTGGAGACTCGGTAAAGGGCGATTGTCCCCAGAGAATTGGAAATGTGAGTGAGAGCCCTGCCCCGCCTGTTGCTGCTGCATATTTGAGTGATGCGGAGACATTGCCTGACGCATTCTTGTACTACTTAATGAGGATGACGATGATGGTCCTGAGTTTAGATTTTGTTCTGCAGCCGCCGCAGCTGCCATCACTTCCAAAACATTTTGTTGTGAAATTGAAGGCAGACGGGAGGATGAGTAAGAGCCCGGACTATGTGCTTGGAGGGGAGCCTCAGCATCTCTCAATGCGGATGTCAGGAATCTGGCTACCTGTGACGGTGAGCGGAGACCAGATGCTATTGCTGCGCTCTCCAATGTTGACAATGGAATGAATGAGCCGCTAGCCGAGAGAGAAGATGGGGATGGCTGCTTTTTCCTAGGTGACATCGCCGGGCTATGCATCCCTCTCCCTTGCCTACCTTTGTCAGATGGAGAGATTAAGGTGGATGGGAACCCCTCCATACTTCTAGTATCAATTTTGAGCATGCTATTGACGGGTGAAAGTAGTTCCGGAGAGATTAGACTAGACGATGTTGGAACGTTCCGTAGCACCGTTCCGTTTGTTGATGGAGGTGGCATCACAGACGAATCAATATGACCATGACCACTTGTTCTTGACCCTGTGCTCATCCCGTAGCCAACTAACCCCAGAGTTGGATTGAGCACCATCATTGGAGACAATGATGGTGGTGAGATAGACTCATTCCCTGAGCCCATCACCCCTTCAGCTGGAGACCTTCTGATATTGCTTACCACAGAAGTTGGAGAGTGAGCTATTCCCCCACATCCCATCCCAGAAGAAATTATCATTGCGCCTGCTCCTGACGGGTTGGAAGACGAGCAAGGAGGGGATGGGGTGGAATATAATCTTTGGCCTGAGTTCGATTGGCTTGACACAGGACGAGATCCAGATGCAACGGCATTGCGCAACATGAGCTGCAGGTCAGGAAATGGTATGGATGAGGTAGGTGACGGGGGTTGTCCCTGGTGCATACTACTTTGAGAAGGATGCCTACTGCGACTCACGTTGAGATGAAGTAGCAGACTTTCAATTGGCATCTGACCTCTGGAATGTCCGGGTGAAAGTTGTGGAACCGTTTGGTTACAACCTAATGACTGAGACAAGAGATTGAGAGACTGCTGATCATAAAGAAGTCGGGAGCTCCCAGGAAGGCTTGGGAGAGATTCTCGACCACTGGCCGCTGCAGCAGAAACAACACTTTGGAGTGGTGGCAAGTGAGCTGTGGGTCTTCCTATATCTAAAGGATTTCTTCTGAGCATTTGTTGCCGTTGAGTTGATGTGGGGTTGGGAACACCTGAGCATTTCTTTAAATGAGTCTTCATGTTACTTGATTGACTGAAACGGGCATGGCATTTCGGACACTCGTACGGCTTTTGGAAAAAGAACAAAAAAGAAAATATGTCGTTAGATAAAATGAAAATGCAAATTTATTTTCAACCCATTAACATCGACCATTTAAAATTTTAAATGCTTACCTTGATGCCTGCGTGATGATTCATGTGCGTTTTTAAATGATGATTTTTGGAAAAGCTCTTTTTACAGATCTCACAAACGTAAGGTCGTTCTCCAGAGTGAAGTCTCTGTAAAAATAAAAAAGGCAGAGCATTAAATACTCATTCTCCAGGAATTAAAGGTGCTACTCCTAAGAAACAAATTATAAATATTATACCTGATGAAGTAACATATTAGATCTATCAGCGAACGCCTTGTTGCAAACTCCACAAGAATACGGCCTTTCACCCGTATGTATTCTCATATGCTGTTTGAGCAACATCCTTCGACTAAAAGACTTGCCACAAACTTCACACTGGTGAGGTCTATGCCCAGTGTGTATCCGTCGATGCATATTATATGCAACCCTCTGATTGAACCCCTTGGTACAGTACTCGCACCTATATTCTTTGGCATTTCGATGTATTTTCATATGACTACTTAAATAGCCTCGATCATTAAACTGCTTCCCGCAAACGGGGCAAGTGCAAGAAAATTGGTCAGAGCCCTCATGCCTAGATCGGTGATATCTATAGTTCCTAAGCTGACTGAACTCCTTTCCGCAGTCCCCACACCTCAATTTTTTCTTTGGCCCTTTCCCACTTCCAGCAGCAGAAGCAGTACCAGAAGTGCCTCCACATTTATCCTGCGCCATGCCATCATGAGAACCAGGTGGAAGCTGAGATACAGAGGATGCCGACGAACTCCCTGCACTACTTCCCAACTTTGGCCCACTGGGATCAGGTACAGCAAAGCTGGCGGCAGAGACTGTTGATGTGGTGGGAGACATTGGACCACCCCCAGCAGAGATGGGGGATGGGGCACCAACCTCATCCCTGTACCTCCACACGAACACTTGGCGGTCTCCTGCTGCCCTCCCATCAAAGTAAAGTTCGTCACGGACCACAGATGGGGCTGTTGGGCCGCCGTGTGCGGAATCATTACCGCTGGCACCAAGCAGTCTGCCACCGAGCACGGTGGAAGTTGAAGTTGAAGATGAAGAGAAGCTGCTGCTTGGGGGTGAGGACACGGACAAGTTGAGCGGATGCTCTTGCTTCTTCCTATAGTTTCGACGGATTACAGAGGTTGGAGCACCAATGATTGGTGAGGGTTTTGAAGTGATGATTGTCCCAGAGGTGGTGATGACCTCACATGGTGGTTCAGTACTTGAGTCGGAGGAGTGGGATTGAAGATTTGATGTTGGAGTGATGATTGATGACGATTGAAATTCCCCAGGTGAAGGGGATGATGATTGCTCTTGAACTGATGAATTTTTACGGTTTGATCCATCCATTTCTGACTGTACACTTTCTCCAGGAGACGGGCTTTGTGAGTGATCCATCTCTTCTTCAAGCGCTTCTGGAGATCCTGCTGCTGTTGGTGGATGGGTTTCTGATTCGTTGTCATCGGACGTGGCTCTTTGGCGACTGTACTTACGTTTTTTACCTATAAAATAAGGATTTCACATTATTATTACCTCAATTTACGATAATTACAATAATTTTCACCAAATAAATGTTTCCAGATAAATTGTAATAAAGTTCGAAGTCGATTACTTTGGATTGAAAACTCAATTCTCATTATTTCTCTCGTTGCCCCACCCATGTTAAAGCCTCTATTCGTATATATCTTGCTTTGTAATATGAAAAGTATAAGTTCAAACTAAGCAGCAGTCTGTATTGGTTTGCTTAATTATAAATGTTAATTCATTTATTTGACATTTGCTTAAAAAGAAAGAAGAATGAAATTTGTTCCTACAACCCGGAGAAAGTGTAGGCTTAAAACAACTGAAGGGCAGACTGAGTGATCGCTCGATCCAATAGCAATATTATAAAGTAGTCTGATATGCAAAGCTACAACACGTAACGACATTTAAATATGCATAAACTCCAGACTATTCCTTCACTTCTCCATTATTCATATGTATTAACATTAAAAAAGTATATTCATACATGCATTTCCCTGTGATGCCCCAAATGCATGAAAGTATTCCCTAAGTAAAAGTACAGCGAGATACGTAAATCTATACTGTACAACACTACGCAAGTACACCAGCAGCAACAGCACCATCAACGAGTTCAATGAGTAGGAACAGGAAGCCGAATTCAAAAAGTACTGACAACGCTACCGCTACGCTCAAAACTCAGGCAGCCTATATAGAGCATTTTTTTCAAATTGTAACTGGAGTGAAGAGAAAAGCACAGAGCCTGAAAACCTTTCGTTTGATGTGATATACTTGAGCTTTCTTTCAAGAGCTCACGTAAGTACTGGGCTACAAGAAATTTGACCTTGCTGGAAATCCAAAACGACTACCCCTACTTTTCTAGGAGTCTATAATTCTACAACTGTTACGTGGCTTCGCTTTGACTTCTATAGTTTTCTTGCTAAGATGAAAACTGGAGCATCGCGTACCCAATAACCTCAACCTCACTTTTCTATGTACCTAAAATCTGTGGAAATGATGGAGTTGTGACAATTTTAAGCGCGTGTGGGGGAGGACTGTATTATTTTGTTATAGATATTGATATATGCTTTCCCAATGCACGCGAAACTGCACTAATTTTGACTACATGTCTCTATGTTCATGTGTTCTACATATATACTTTTAAAATGTACTTGCTTATTGCTTACCCAAAGGTCCAACAAAAAGAAATGAGGAAGGCTGATGTGATCTCTCAGCACACGGACTGGCTGCGCTCCCAGTGCTTGTCGGGGGAGTAATGGAGCCTTCGTGAATATCTTGTGAGTCCTGACTACCCTCATCCGGCAGGTGGTGCAGGATGTGGTGATGATGATGGTGGTGACCTGGAGAATGGTGAAGAATACTAGGGTCAAGGTGCTGATATGGGGGATGACTCGACTCGCTCTCTTCCAATGGACCCTCTAAAGTTGTGTTTGCTTTTTCCTCATTTATTTGTTCCCACTTGTCTCCAAATTCCTTGTCCTCTCCCTAGAAAAAACGAAAGAAAATACTATTATAAGCATTAATAATATCACAATAAATATTTATTTGAGAAACTACCAAACTACTGAAGTTTATACATGCTTAATTTATTTCTCACGATTTATATACCAACTTAAAATCTACTTTCAAAATTATTTCAATCCATAAGACTGAGATTAAGTATAAATAATAGTTAGGTGAAAGATGTAGAAATGAAATCTAACAAGAAAAAGTTTCCACAAATCTACTATTTTCTTACTCCTCCTCCATCCCCATTCTCCTCCTCTCTCTCTTGTTTTATGATAGTATGTGACTGTTCTATCATAAAATGCATCTGCTCCAGTTGATACCGTCGCGCTGCGAGACTCCGAAGATGCTGTTGCCGTTGTTGAAGATAAGTTAGAACAAATTCACAAGCCTCTGCCGGCATTAGTTCGAATTGAAATTAGGAAAATTAGGGAGCCTACTACAAATGTGGAAACGAGCCACGGAATTCCTAGTCGAGCACAAAACTAAATGCTGAGAACTAGAACACCAACCAAAACCATCTATCATGATGCTAGCTGAAAAACTTGAATTTCACAAATTGCCCCAATTTTTATTTTCCACAATTTTTCTTCCTCAAAAAATAACCTATAAGAGCAACCTAAAAATGGAATGAAAATTTTGTCTGAAAAATGACAGCTATATTTATAAATCAGCTATACGTTCATATTTTTACTTTATCAACAAGTATGGCTTTCAATTTTTTTCAAAGTAAAGTTGGTTTCCTCAATCAAAGTTATAGTATAACTGTATAAGCACTTTTTTGCAAGCTCCACAAATACACACTTGTTCGCCAACTGTAAGAACGAAGCACGCTCTGGAGAATCTAGATTGGGAATGAGAGAATCCAGAAGACGCTGTACAGCTAACATCAAATCGCAAATTTTCATTGTTCAGTTAGCATACATGTACATATACGATGTACATATAATATGTGTGAGAGAAGTAAATGCTACTCTTTCAGAGAGAGGTGGATGTGCATAGAACGTGTATTCACATACGTACATATATATACGTGTGTGCAACACATGGAACTGGTCTGATGGAATCAAGAGAGAGAGAAGAAGTTTGCCGTTGGACATAACACCATATAATATTATGTGAATGTATAAAGTAACTATAAATGTAACTCCTTTCACATTATATGCACACTTGTCCAGGTTGCAAAAGCAAGCTCTTGCAGGCAACTCAACATTCACCAAACCAAGAAGTACTATGGTATAGTACAACTTACACTAAGCTCGAGCTCTGTTCCCGACTCACGTTATCTAGCAGTTAAATACAAACTTGTCCGACTATAACACTGGATGGCTGGATGGTTAACGTGTATGTATGTATGTGATATGATAACATATACATAAATGCATATAAGACATATAAGGCATTCTTGTAAGAAGCTACGAAATATTAGTGCATACTTCATCATATATATTAATTGTAATACTGTACAAAATGTACCTTCCGTATATCGTGACTATCACAAGTTGCAAAAATATAATAGTGCAATGTGCAACCATTAGTGAGAATGAAGGAGGAAAAAGAAAGCTAACGTATCAAACATACTATTCAATGTACACTTCTTCAGTCCACTGTAATAATGAATTCAAACAGCGAAGCGAATTTGACTTTGAATTTTGAGCAAGGTGTAAACGTGTAACCAGTCATGAATGAATTTATGTCGGTTTGCCTTTTGACTTTTTGTTTTGAATAAGGGATATTCTTTTCAATCAAAAAATACAAATCTGTAAATTGAAAGATTGTTTGACATTTGACACCACGATTAAGAAAGGGCACATAATTATATTCGAATTCTCTTCTCAACTTCCGCTCAAATATCGTATTTTAGTATTACAATTACGTTTATTGCACATTTATTTTTAGATGAACATTTATAGCCAGCAACCCTTACTCGCAAACAAAAGTTCAGTAATAAAAAACGACACTGATACTACGCACTTTTTCCCTAATAAAATTAGCGTAGCGAATTATTTGTCTCAGTTCCTCCACTCAGCGTAAAACTGACTGTTTTTTCTGACGCAAAAAATGTTTCCAAAACACAGGGCCCCGTGGGGAATAAGGATGTGCGCACTTGTGTCTCAGGAAGAATCGCACATGACATAAAAACAAGTATTATTACATATATAGGCAATCAACAAATACATACATTTAGCGATGCCTATGCCTATGTATTATATAAAATCATTAAATAGCGTAATATTATGGGCGCTCGTATACATGCCTGCTGTTTTTGTCACAAACGCGTTACACGCACGCATGCTACAAGTTCCGCTATTAGTCGAACCGAAAAGAGACAGAGTTTAAGCACATAATAATTATACAACCACATAAAATGCAAGTTTGTGTATAATTTGGATACTGCCGCATATATACGTGAAGCTTAATTTTGGCGACCTCATCATCTAGTCTATAAAAGAAATATAGGCACATGCTTAATAGCAAGGGGAAATAAAGAGTTGAAAGTAAAATGGTGAACTAATTTCCCGTATTAATACAACCAACCAACCTTCTCAATCCATACGCACCATACAGAGATACTATAATCAACAATATAGCACGCACTTGCTATTGGGAATTGTGTATACGATAGAAAATTGTATCCTTTGAAAATTGTGACATTGTAAGGAATTGTAATACATACGTACATGTATAAACCAATATAATACGAAGCTGCATATCCGCAAACAACAACGCAACACTCATGTCAACAAATGGCAATGAAGCAACTGTAACAGCCTTTTCCTTTACAGCGAAAAGAAGCCACTGGTGACTGGAAAAAAGGCACGCTTTTCACGTTAGAAAGACACGTTTTCTGTAGAAAATGTAGGAGTCAGTGGAGAATATGGAGAAATCTAGAAATTTTTCCATTGATCTAACATTACCTAAATTTGTCAACTTATGTATATGTATCGGTTCCCTACTTTCCACTTCCTTGTGAAAATAGAAGGAGTAGGAATATAGTACACCAGCTATGCTTTCCTCCTCCAGTTTCCTGTACATATTATATGTGATATTGTGTGAATGTCATTCCAACTACGTATATTATGCATTTTCTCAATTCCGTTTCGAAATGTTTTCTTTTGTGAAAACTTGAATTCGTTTCGACTAATATTAATATTAACTCGTCTTGCAACTATTAAATTAAACTGGTAAAAAATTACATGTTTGACATTATGTTTTATGTATATATTTTAGTGTTACATACAAAGATTTATAATATACAGAAATACCAAAAAGAATGTTGCAGTTGTACTCACAGTTTTACCTATATTTGTGGAGTGACAAATGTATGTTAACATTTCGACTCCACCTCCTTCTCCAACAAACAGTCACAGCAGATGCCGATTCTGTTGATGCTGATGATAGTGATGATATATGAGGTGCAGACAGAGCAAAATTGAATAAAAACAAAAAAGGGCACAAACTAATTTGCCAATTTCCAGCGTGCTTATTGCCTCCAGGTATTTTTTTCTGGACCCAAACAGAGTTCAAAAACTTGCACTGTGTCACCATAAACTATCCACCCAACTACCAACCTACTCTAAATAAATGACTATATAAGTACTTTTACTATAGTATATATAAATCAATTAAAAAATGTATTCGTTGCCGCAGGTCTTCGACATGAATAAAGAAGAAGAGTTAGTCCCCCAAAATAAACATATAAAAGGTTCAAATTCACATGCTACACACACTCTTCACAACTCCAACCGTTTCTGACGTCCCCAGTATTTGACTGAGGATGAGAGTGTCTAATGCGATGTGGGTAGCAGCACGTTTTAAGACGGAGTGTGAAACACATATTATTACAAGATTATTCTACAATTTTGTATGCTCTAAAGGCAAACATTTTTGGACACATTTTCATATGTCCTACTACGACATAATATGTACGTGATCAGGCATACTCGTATTGTGAATGGTATCATTTATAACCATCAACGGTACAGCATATAGATGATATACACATGGGAAAAGTCCCAGTATTTGACTGAGGATGAGAGTGTCTAATGCGATGTGGGTAGCAGCACGTTTTAAGACGGAGTGTAAAACACATAATATATTACAAGATTATTCTACAATTTTGTATGCTCTAAAGGCAAACATTTTTTGGACACATTTTCATATGTCCTACGACGACATAATATGTACGTGATCAGGCATACTCGTATTGTGAATGGTATCATTTATAACCATCAACGGTACAGCATATAGATGATATACACATGGGAAAAGTATGCAACACACCATGCAAATGCCAATGCCAATCCGGTTCTTAGCATATTATGCAGTCTCCTTCCTTAGTAACATTGAAATCCCATCAAAACCCATCTATCTCCACTTTTACTATCAATATGAAAGAAAATGTTGGAGAAAAACTGCGAACGAAATACTAATGCTTTCTACAATAATTGGTTTAACAATGGTTTTCTTTTTTTGTATCAGAATGTAAACTATGCATGTCTAAATATAAATTTATATTACGTACTTATACGTACTACCACAGCATTATAAATAAATAAAAGTTATCACAATTTTTTAGCAACGAACCAACTAGTTCCATAGTCCCAAGGAAATCAAGTACTATAAAGTATAAAATATATAGGAGGCAAGTAAGCCCAAGGTCTCACTCAACTCAACTGCTTTGGAATACCATTAAGAAGCCCATGAAATGTTACACACACACATGTGTATAACCATATTATACATAAATACATTGAGAGGTAAAACCAGTAAAGAAGTTGAACAAGAACCTGATGGTGTGAGAACGTGGATATGTATGTCTATATTATATAAGAATACAGGAGTCGGCTTCACTTGGAAAGTAAATGTGGCTGAAATGAATGGGTTGTAGTTGAACAAGAACCTGATGGTTTGTGAACGGGTATATGTATGTCTATATTATATAAGAATACAGGAGTCGGCTACACTTGGAAGGTAGATGTGGATGAAATGAATGGGTTAAGCATAAGTAGTAGGAGTATATATAAGCAAAATTATAATAGCATCTCTGTGATAGCAACGTAAATGGAAAAAATATACGGGGCAGTATGGGACCAAGAGAGCAACCCAGAATTCTCTACTCTTCCTTTGTATCTCGTGTTCCCAACTTTTCAACATTGCTGATACAGTTCGTACCCAGTGACCCCGTGTAAAACCACCATACGCTTTGAGTGTGCGAGTCAGTTGTGCTCGCATTATGGGAAGAGGAGGACATTTACGGTCCTCGGATTTGTGCCTGAATTCATGTGCTTTTCTGCTCTCAGACTTGTGTGCTTGTTTTGTGGTGTGCTCAAACATATATACGTTTTATTTTATGTTCAAGTTGAAGTTGAATTCAACATTATCAACTGCTCCTATAATTTCTTCATCTCGTTGCCACTGGTACTACTCCTTCCTTTATAATGCTTATAGATTCCCCATTTTTGGGAGACCCCTCATCGCAAATCACAACCCAGTGCAGCTGAGTTGAAACAAGCGTCAGAATATTCAATATTATTAGTCGAGAATTTTCTGATGCTATAAAAATGCCACAAATATTATGTGTACTTGTTACCAATACCAGTCAATCGAAATGAACAATACCAATAAAATAACACATGAAAAATATTGAAATTCTAAAAATAGATAGTTCTAAAATATCAAACATATGAATGGTGAGCTTGTAGCGTAATGGATTTCTAGAAGCTCTAGCTAGAATTTTTGTGAAGATTAATTTTAAAAGTGTGTTTAAATACATAATTTTTCTTTCATTATAAGTATGTACGTAAGTGGGCTATGCTTCTTTTCTCAAGAGTATCATCCAGGAAAAAACTTAAAAATTAATCAAGTTCAGCCAAATGAACGATCATTCAACAGAGCAGAACGTGGCTTTCCAGTCATTGTTTCAAGGTCATTTCGTGATCATGTTTCATATATATCTAAAAGTAAGAAAATAATATTATCGCTTTTTATGTGGAATCACAGGAAAGCCAATGGACCCTGATCCGATTTAAATCAAGTATATTTCAGTGAGCCATATTTTTTATCGAAGTGCTCATGAATAAAGTAACCATATGTGCTTGAAAGTGTGCGTTTACGCCGGTGCACGGGATCCAACATCCAACATTTCTTGCACTGACTGAGTCGCACATAAAATAGATATGTCTATATGGTATGGCGGAGAGTTTTGGCGCATGCACAACTTCTCTAGTCTTCCTCTAGGGCTTCCTCTAGTCCTCTCAACTTATTGATTCATATTCATAGAATTTACAGCCAAGGAATTAATTACGCTCGTTTTCAGAAAATCAACAGGAAAACTGAAAAAATTATCATGTCTCCGAATTCCAATGAACAAGCACTCAAGTCCGTAATTAGATAAAAATAGAATTATATTTTTATAAATTGCGATTGCTGTAACTGTAACGCTACATAAACTTTTAAGCAATGGTTCCAGTTAGTACCAACCCAGTACATGAAGGAAAAACGAAAAATATATTCTGAGATTAAAGTATAGTTATATGTAAGTATAGGTACATTTTTTTACAGCATTCTGAAAAAATTGCATTCCTAAAAAATGTACAAAAACTACAATGAGCAAAAATTTACACGTACAGACATGTTCCTTTTGTAACGCTGCTACATTTGTACAGGCTACTGCAAAAATCTAAAGTAACTCCAAAGTTCCAAACAATTAATTCTCACGGCACAGAACAATGAATGCCGTCTACTTTAGAATTGTTACTAAAGTTCTTGTTATAAAATGTGTATAAATTACCTATTTAATTTTAGATGGAGAAGAAGATGACTTTTAGGTGAGTAATTATTCTAAGTTATATAAACATAATCCGGGTTCATTAACAACCTTTTGACGAAGCACAATAAGGGTTATTCGAAGGGCGTTCAAGGCATTATTCAATTTGCAACACAACGACAATACAAAATACAACCTCATTCCACTGCGCACTGGCTGTTTGTTTTTACCATTCAAATTCAAAGGTTTGTTTATTGTTTGTCTGCAAAATAACGCATTGTCAAAGCTGAAGTTAATGTTTTTTCCAATGTAAAAATGTGAACAAGACGCCCAGTAAACAATTCAAAATTGTCTTAATTTTGGACAATGACTCTTCTTCAGCAATAAAAAACTGTCTGGACTATTGATGATGCTCCAAAATCCTGTCTGAAATTATCACGTTTCCCTTTCATGTGATGATATGTATCAAGTACCTCAAACCTAAAGAATTTTGACAAATGCTCATGCACTACGTTATGACATACCACATAATATACATTTTATATACGTATTTAGCATGCTTTTTGTCATTTACTTTGAAGTCTTTTGTCCACAACCATTTTGTTTTCTGCTCTTGCTGAGCTCTACATTTTGCCATCACATAACATTTCATGCTTACATCAAATCAAATACAACACATCTTTTTATGAACATAAAAGTGCTTGTTTACGCACAGAGGATATCATCCAACATAAAACATGCTTTTCTCAACACTTACAAAAAAAGTATATATAGTAAAAATGTAGTCGACCGAAGAAAACTCGTAACTCGTGTTGCAATACCGAGTCAAACTTCAAACATTTAACTATGCTCGACTGACGGATCGATAGGGGATGTGATGAGGATGGTAATGCAATGCCACATGAAAAAATGTGTTCGTCATTCATCTAAAACCTTTTGCTTTCAGCATGGACAATACCAAACGTACCCAATGACTTTTGCGAGTCTGGCGATGACAAAATCGTAGACAAGCAATGAGAAACTCAACTATCATGACAATATAACATATTATACACTCAACTTAATCCTTTCTTACAAGCCATGAAATTCGGTGGAAATGCTATTACCTATCTTGGGTCGATTTTATACTTACTTTAATATGCAATTCAATTCACAATTCCATATTGCACCGCACACCGTTAACCAAAACTGATAATACCATTTCATATAAATGTCCATAGTAAATATTGCTAGTCAGCATTACAAAATTAAAAGTACGATGCGAGGACAAATGCTACCTTAATTTATTTTATTGAATATTATACTGGGCGAATCACATCATACAACATCCAAATTCCAACATCCTCAATTTAAAATGCATGAACAGAGAATAATTTATTAAGGATTTTGAATGCTTAAACACTTATCATACATGAAATTTTCTCTGGAATTGGTTTGACTGAGGTGTGGTATCGTATTTCCATGTTCTGATCACATGTGTGAAACACTTTTCCGAAAAAGGCTTTTTATATGCTTAACCAGAACAGAATGGTGATGAGTGAGCCAATTGGATAAGAATTGCAATTTTGTGGGAGGTGGTAGCATTTCATCATCATTTACAGCACATACATCAACCACACATCCAACAGCGATTACTTACCTACTTGAGTAGAGACTACAAGCGACGCTATATGGGCATAACATTATCAAGTACTAGACAAAGCCGTTGGCTGTTATGTTACCGAAATTGATCTTACTTATATTGTCACATTAACACAGGCATATGAATGTATTATGAGTTACCATTATAAGTATATGCTATCATGCTATATTGCTTTATATGAATACTCTTGATAAACTATCAAATTATTTGGAGCCTTCATACGATAGCACCTGTTTCCAATATTTTTAGCGCTCTGGATTATCGAAAATTAAGTAGCATGTGGCTTCAAAGAAACATATCTTTCATAAAAAGTTTTGAAATATTTTCCATACGAAAATCATTAACAAATCAGACACTCCGCCGATTTTTTCCAAGAATTATTGCTACTCCAATTCAACTTAACTTTCTCAGATTATTTCAATAAAGTGTAGTTCCAAATTTATGACGTCGATTTGCTGAAGGGATTGTTACTGATATAGTACGAAGACATTTTTGGTGGCTTATCTGTGAGAAGGGGTATCAAGAAGTATCAGGCACAGGATAACTAGGTAGCATAAACAAAATTGCTATTGGTGTGGCTAAAGTCAAGTCAAACATAGGAAAAATGAGAGATGTACCACATATACCGCATTTTACAACTTTCTGACCAACAGCAACCTGACGATTCACGTAATATCATAGGGCTAAAGAAGATGGATGTGAGTTGCTTGCATTCGTAGATGATTGGATCTGAGGTTTGAGGAAATTTTTTTTGGGAATTTTCAGTTTATGATAAACATGAATGAAATTTTTCAGCTCTGTTTGAATGAAGTTATATATTTAAATTATTGTATTTTATGCATTTGATTTTTTCCTTCATTTGGTTTAGACCGTTTAGTACGGCAAATTGATGAAAGAAAGGTAACTGTGCAGCGTGCAGCAATCAAACAAGTGAAACATTCCTATAGCTATGCTGTGAAACCCACTTTGGATAAAAGTAATGCACTTATTGCTATCATGTTTTGTGATCATAGCACATAAAAAACATCATTGGAACTCGTATTCGTAATTTCTCATCTACTATCAACTCTCTGGAAATCCATCTTATCTTAGTTTTGTAAATTTCATGAATGAGCTGAATTAGCAATTATTTTAGCAACTTCATTAAAATTAACACATACACCTACATCCGTCCATGCATGCGCCAGTTACCTTTCAAATCTTGAAAATGGAGTTGGTTTATAAAGCCATAGTCAGAATAGAAGTAGAAAAAGAATACAAATGCAAATACCAGAAACAGAGCAACTGGAAACTTGTGCTAAGACGAATCATTTCTAATGAGGGGGTGTACGATAGCGACTCACTTCATTCATTCTGACTACTCACCGCTCACAGTAATTTACAATTTGAGTGTATTATAGTGGGAATTTAGTCAGCTCGGGGGTTGCAAACTCGACAAAATAATATAGAGATCTTCCAATGAACTATGAACAGCTTACTATTACTATATCATTGCATCAACGCCTACATAATATAATTTAGTTCCTTTTCATCTATCTGATTTTATAACGCTGTGAAACAGTAGGAAAAAGTGAAACAATAACCACCAACAACACTGACGTCTAACAAGTAACAAGGAAAAGATCATTCAAGATGGGATATCATTTTCACATTTAACTTTACATTTATGAGAAAATGATATATAGAATTGAACAAGGCAAAGGGGTTACTGGGTACGAATGTTGCGCAAGTGAACATGAACATTTCCACTACAAGTTGCATAGTTATGGATTGTGAGAGAGCTTTTATTTAGGCTCTTAAAAAGACTCAAAAAGATACTATTCTTCAATTTTACAAGAAAGATGAAACGAACAAAGAAGACAAACATAGTGAATAGAAGCAACAAGCAAAAGTACCTAGCTGAGAATCATCTTCTTCACAAATAATCATATATTCTTATCTACTTTTCTGAGAAGTAACAAACCGTAATATTCTTTTGCCTTCCTTCATTTTTCTGTCTCGTAATGAATTGCCTTTCACTTGATTGTGCTTATGTCATGACTTTTACAATTTGTCTTATGTACACAAAAATAATAATAAGTTGTGTGTAACATTATACATATCTCTATCTCAAATATGATATCCCAACCAAACCAGTATAAAAACGACATTCATTTGAAGATAAGAGAAATTATATAAATGTACCTCATTGTTAGTTATAATGTTGTAAACCGCAACAAAATAATCTCTTTTTTGAGGTTAATTTTCTATAAATACGTCCAATTCATGGTTTATTAGTTTTTCTTATTGGAATTATTGAAATAAATGACCGTTATATTAGTACACGTATAAATCGTATAATGAATGGTATAATGTTACGCTACGATATTCCAATACGATGTAATATGAAAATAATGAATGACATGGCTGGAATTTGTCAAACTATTTATGAGAATTGTGAATGCCAATAGGCATATTTAATACATACACATTTCATACTGTACATAAATATACGGATAATATGGGCAAGAAAGTTAAAATAGTATATAAATTGTACGTGAAAGGAGCACTCCATTGTGCCGTCGACAGCAAATTCCTCAGAATCCCCTATGTAATAAGCTTGTCTTCGTGGCATATTGCTCCACCACTCAATCAAGAATTGAATTCTATGAAAACGGTTGGTCGGAAATGCAAGCTCAAAATTTCGGATGATGAAGGATGTCAGGACAAGTTTGCATTATTAAGTCCGTTTCCCAAAATCCCAATACAATTGGAACTTGAAACTATATGATATTAAATATCGCTGTTCATAATACAATTTTTTTGCCGTTTAATCTGATTTCGTTTGATAATAACTGGAAGTGGCTTTTATTCTGTTTGTTGGTAAGAACTGTGAAGAACTGAATATCAAATGGCTGTTATTATATTTAATGAAGTTATAATAGTTTATGTGGGCATTATAAGACGATGAATCAATGGGATATAAATATAATTCAGCTTCTTTGAAGAATCCTGTCTCAAGCTTTCACCGGGGAAAGTTATTATTTCTCAAAACTTGTTAAACTTTACTTTGTCGTACTTGAGAAAATAATAGCTGAGCTTAAGATTTTCATAAAGAGTTTCGTCTCACATTTCCTCAGTTGTCTCCCACTACAATTCCTATTATATACTTATGCACATAGACAGCAATTCTGCAATCTGCTGAAAATGACGCTCACAAACAGGGAGAAAGTTTCCGTTCCTCGCTGGTAAAAAGCAAGACTAACTAAAACATTGATTTTCTCCCTCGCTTTTCTTTCCTTTCTATCATCGAACTCAGAGGCATTATCATTTCAGATCAGATTTTCATTGACACAACAGTACAGGTAGAGGTAGCACCGAAGATGAATGCGTATGAAGAAGATAGTCCCAACTTGCTGCATAAGTTCATGTTCAAGTTCACACAAAAAAAAGTCATACACGCAAGTCTTATATAAGGCGAGAAACGAACGTAAGTTGAAGTTAATATCACTTTAGATCCGGATTCTTAAAAGAGTTTTCTAATGCTACACAACCTCAAAGTACTAAAAAGTGTGAACACATAAAAATCGTCAGCATTTATAGCTGCATAACCTTTGAACTCCAACCAAGGAACACATGGGAGAGCCAAATTTCATTTCCCATACGTAAATAATAAATTGCGTAGAGATGCCTATCCCTTCTGAGCATTTTCCAGAACGTTGAAGTGACTATAGATATATAGGAGAGGAACATCCTAAGTATAATATTACAATAAATGATGTCGACACTTTACTAATTTACTTCACGATTTTTTTTAATAAATAGTTTTTACATCTTCACGTCGTTGAACGTTGAACGATGCCCTTTTGCTAAACTAGTTGATAAGCAAGCTGCTATATAATATAACTTTTTGTTTACTCCAACATAACTATATAACTAAATGATTCCCGTCTTTAGCTTTAGTTATTTTTCCATACTTGCAGTGCGAACCCAAACCAATTCGCTTGACGTCAACTGAACTGGTTACACATTTGTTAATGACTTATCACCCGATGTATCATTGAGAAGACAAACAACTTGTTATGGAAGTCATTCCAAGTGATGGAAAGTTATTGTATAATAATTTAATATGAGAGTTGCGGTAGCTTACGCTGAAGTACAACGTGTCACATAGAGGATTAGATGGAATCGGAGGAAAAACATGAGTAGACTTGTTGGTTGTTGTTTTGTTGCGTTAAATTATATATTAATATGCTAGTCATTAGTTCTACCGCAACTGTTGAAACCAACAAATATAAATCCACAACATCCACTTTAACTTTAACTCCACATTCAAGAGTGTCGTTGCTAATGACTTGGATTATTAGCGTGTAGAATTTTGTGCTGTGCATCACAATCTATGATGACTGATGACACAACACAATTGCAATACAAGATACGATCAGTTTTGAGGAAGGAATCAGCATGAAAATGAATCATAAAAACTGATTGGGAAAAGAATGAGAGCATTTCTTAATTTGAGAAGGTCACACAACACAAATTAACTCACAACCTCAACCATCAATGAAAGCATTCACTCACTCTTTCTCTCCGGATAATAAAGTGCATTGTAATCTCATTTGTGATACATATCTAAATCTAATATCTTGCAAGGAGATATTAGTGATTTTTGGACTTTGATTGTTTAAATAGGTAGTACAAAAATAAGAACAAAGATAATTCTCATAATAGAGCAGAAATATTCCACCAGTCGCTCTTGCTGAGTTTGTTGCTCGCACAGTTGAACTTGCTCAGATTTTTTGAAACTGGTAAATTCTGGTAAAAATTTATGATGGTACTTATCAAGTTACTAAAATATTGCGTATGCTTTCACAATACGCATGTTATATGGAGGTGCGTAATGTCTTATACATTCCATTCCATAATAGTCTATCACCATTTTGAGTTTTTCTTCAGTTGTTGTTGTTTATGTTGTTACACATTACGATATTATGGTATGAGAGTTTATCTATGCCCAAACATGTTTCATTCATTTGAGATTTTACACACGTAACAACATAGCTATTACGTTGGTTTGTTGACTCTCCTTATAAGAGAGCAGAATAGTGATAATTTATCCGCTCGGGCGGAATCAAGTGACCTACCTGTAGCAGTCTTTCATACCGTCGAATTAATATTTATGCTTATTTGCACAATTCAAACACAAACATATCAATAAAGTGCTTTACAAATCAAGCCATAATTACTTATTATTTTATGACTTTGAACAAAACCTCAAAAAAGTAATCACAGCTCTCTTTGAGCTCTTATTTTCTGCATTAAGCTCCAGTAAATAATAATCTATTAAAGCTGGGTCCAGTTCCCAAAGTTTTCTAAATAACTATCGTAAAATCAACAGTGCATTTTCTAAAACGCGGAATTTCTCAGTCTGTTTTCCTCATTTGTGAACACTTCTGTTATTTTAAAGTATTTATTTGAGCTGACTGAGTGACTGAATTCCCCTCATGATTTTTGAGTTTCATTTCAAGCATCTCGAATGCTTGATATGATGTCCAGAGATAGTCTCCAGGAGCGAACTGTAACACCGTTACACAGTGAACCTAAACACGTACTATGTAACCTTTAGTTCAAGTCCAGTTTTTCATGTTCTCCTTGTATCATTTCGGTGTGTATAAATCTAGAACGATAAGAATACTGAGAACTGAGTACTTTAAGAGGTCAAATGATTTGATAGGATAACAAAACTTTGTGTAAAGTTTCCAACTTTTCTGTAACAATTTGATACATATATCATAATATCAAAATCAAACTAAAGCCTGTAAACAATCCACTATCAGAATATATTGAACCGTAAGGTACGGCGATCCTCACAAAATATGACAGAAAGCACAACAATTGACAATAAAGTAAAACAACTTTTGGTGCAACAGATTGCAGCGGTTCTTCTTCACTTCTAAATAGAATTGAAGAAGTATAGAATTCTATGTAACCCTTCTACACAATCAAGCCAATAACAATTTTTCCTCCTTGATTCAAGTTTAAAGTTTTCTTAACAAAACTGAGCAACTCAACTTGATTACGTGAGAGTCCCACGTAAATGCTAAAGGAAATATGGTAGAATGAGCAAGTGAAATGGTTGTAAGATAAGTACACATACTTATCTTACAAGAAAGCTAGAAAAAGTATCTAAATTTTTAACAAAAAGAAGTATTTATGATGCAGTATGAAAAAGATGGAGTTTATAGATAGTCATTCTCTTAATATTATACTTATTATGCGTGTGTGTGGTGCGTACACGCACTACTCACTCCCCAATCTCAATTAGAAGCATACACCATACACACATAGACCGGATTATAAACCGGAGCACGCTCTTTCTTTATATATTATCCTTGCTTACTACTTACACAAATGTATGAAAACTTAAATTGAATTGCATCTAGAAAGAATAACATGTGAAGACTTACGCATATTGCGTAGCAGTATATTATTGCATACGCTAAAAAACTCCCTAGCACCCCGCACGCACGCATAATATATACTACAAATGCGTAGAGAAGACAGAAGTCCCTGATGGCAGTGATGGCCCTATCTTTGAACATCATACCAGTATTTGCTACAAGTAATATGTGAATCCATGGCATTGGCATTATAGCATGGCATGCCGTCCCATTTTCATTTCAAGTTTTCATTCAGCTTCAGCAGCATTGTTAACCTAATCACAAAACCACATGTATTCATATATCTAATACATTATGTCTTCTGTGGATTTACAATTGTGGTACGCATGGGGTAAAATATCTGTGTTATTTCTGCATTCGCTGAATAACAAAACAAATCGACCGAATCCACACACAAGTAATCCTCCTCTTCCTTTTCGTAGCGAAAACACACGAAGAGGAGATGAGGAGAACAAAATGGAACGGAATAATATAGTTGTCATTCCTTCACAAGCAAACCACGGTAATTAATTGAGCTTCATTTACAATTAAAACACAGAGAATGTGTGTATATTAAATTGCGTTCGTTTTCTAAATACAGAAAACGGATTGAAGCGGATAAAATAAGAGAGTACATGTAGGGAAAATATAATACGATCAAGTTGTGTGCACAACAGGACACACATCATATTATATTATGCGGAACCTGTTGGTTGTTGTTGTTGTTGTTGTTGTGAATCGTGAATGTATTACTATTTTATGATACACCAAAACAATCCAATAATATAAGTATAGAAGGAGGTTATATATTTTACATTGTGTTATACTTATCTGAAACTATAACACATTGTTATGTTACAAGCAGAAAAACTTCAGAAAGACCAAAAAACTCGTTATTGTTTACGTTCACTTTATCTATCTTGAATCACGAATAATGTGAATGAAGATTTTCTTCTTAGCATATTACTTATCATTAGTGTATCAAAAGGAATGCAAAATGGTTTATGACAAATGACAACAGTTAAATTGTTGTTACCTTCAACATAATTATTGGATAGGTACATTGTATACATATTATATACGTATATTATTTGAAATCATGTTAGAATATATATTGTTGTTCTATAAAAGCATTTTAATGCCATTAGAGAGAGAGAGAGAGAGAGAGAGAGAGAGAGGGGGTAATGTCCTTTTTGTTTACGTCGAATGTATGTAGGGCAAAATGATACACATTCATACGCACTTTTTTCATGAATATTTTACTACTTTTTATTCATATCACAATGAGCATCTCTCTGGTATCTGGTTCTTATTTGTTTCTGTTTAAAAAATCTTGAATTTGAACAATAACATTTGCAATCTTACTTCACAAGTGGTACTTTACACACCCTAAGATTTTTAACAATCAAAAATGCTCGTAGGTCGTCGCAGGACAGAAAAAAACATAATTACTCAGAGATTCAGGTTTTTAACAAATCGAGCTGTCCATTTTAACTTTTGCTGAGCATTTGAATTTGAAATATCAGCTATTTTGCCTCTTTTCAACCACAACAACCGCCATTCACCATTATCATCCCTATATCGCCAAATGTGACCTGAGATGTGACTTTTTTTAAATGTTATTGAAAAAGAGAGAGAACTCACTCCACTCGCTACCTTATATGTAGGTAGATACTCGATACAGCGAGTTGTTTTTGAAGTTAAGTTAAGCCATACAGAATTTATGAGCTTGTTCAGCTTGTTGGTTCAGTCCGTTGCTTTATACACAATACGCATGCTCGATCATGACATGAATTTTTGTTGAGGAGGCATCAAAACATTCTTCTCATTATGGTTTATTGGTTGACGGAGAATAAGAAGAAGTGCGTAAATGTGCGTGCTCACTAGTAGTGTATCCTCATCATCATCATGAATGTTATAAACGCGAGAAAAACAAGAGTAAAAAAACGGCAGAACAGGTAAAGGGCACTTGCCTCACTCTTGTACTCGGAATCCTATTTACGCACAAGAGTGAAACGAAATGTTGCTCATTAGTTTTAGTATCACTTGGTAATACTGTGCTGCAATGTTTATATTGATGCTAAAAAATGATGTTGCTGGTGCTCCTGCTATATACGTAATCGATAGAGTGAGGCATTCAGCTTGGTGCTCAATCCACTTCCTTCTCTCGTATTATGATCATTATTTCAGTGTTGAGCCAATTTAATGACAATCCTATAGCTTTGGAACAAAACAGAAAACAGACTACTCAATATAAAATGTGCAGGAACGCATGTATGCATACATCCAGCAAATATAGCCGATAGTTGGTACTAAAAACAGTTTGAGAATGTGTATGTAACTAGCTTGCTCAACACAAATTTTTTTATTCTCGCTTAACTAGCAACTTGAGAGTCAAAGACCTTTTCTATCAATACCTCGTTACGCTACAGATAAATACTTATGGTTATAATATGATATAAAGTAGCATATGTTTCTTAATTTATGAGGAAATATGGTGATGCTTATTAAAATAAGATCGCGTTAATTGAGCTAATGAAATAAAACATGAGTGTTTGGTCGGACAGAGTTTCTGGTAAGAAGTAAAGAAACATACTGATTTATTCAACCGCGGAGCTCGGTATTTATACTGGAAAAAATGCATTGAAGAATACATACATGAAATATACCAATAAACTGTAAGTAAGGATACTGGACAGAAACAGGAAGACACCTGGTCATAAAAGTTGGTGACAAACAAATAGTCATTCAAAATACTGAGAAACAATAAACCAATTCGAAGGTTCTAGACTTGTCCCTTTTCAATATGGGTCATAACGGAACTTAAAGAAAAACAAAGTAATAAAAGTAAAATGCATCCGTTCTATGAATTTAAGGTTACTCATATCTTCTCATACTTCCCTATAAACTTAAATTCCTCTAATTATTATATTCCATAAGCAGAAATGCTAAAAATATGTGTATTAATAAAGAACATTCTATTAATCAATACGATCAATTACTAAGAAATAAACAAAAAATCTTAATAAAAGACAGAACTAAAAACTAAAAATTGAAATTATTGAATTATTCTGGCTGATTGTTGTTCTCGATGGCGTTGATATTTTGATTTCCCTCAAGAATGGGGGTTGCTGTAACAATCACGGCTGATTTGGTGAACAAACGCCAGATAAGTCCAATTACTAGTCCAATTAGGATAGCAATAATGGCTAGTGCAGATATGAAAGTCCAGAAACTGAAGGATTTGTGAGGCTCATCCATCAGTTGGGGAACTGGACCTATTGTCTCTTTATCTCCCACTAGCAAGTGCTGCCAGTTAATCTTGGGCTGGAGATGCCAGTTAGCTTTTAGAGTCAGAATCGGATCCCAGGCCTCAGTTGCGTCAATGGAAACCCTTGATGAAACAAAATCCACACCATTAATTTTAAATTTAGTATTCAAAGGAAGTGTGAAAACGTATGATGGGCATTGCTGGCTTCTTCCTTCTATTTCGATTTCACTTTCTGGGCAGTAAATGTGATACGCGTCAGGGTACGGCTTGACTTGGATAAAGTCAAGCTCATCAGAAGGATGACGGTCCACGCAGTTTTCAGTAAGGAAGTACTTCGTGCTGTCAGGTAAGCTGGATGTTGGCTTGCATTCTCGTTGTGGGACAATCAATAAATCACTATGGGATGGCTGAGCAATATTCACTGCATAAATGCATTGATTTGATAGTGAATAGACAAGATTTTGGGGTCCATTGTACCTCACGCTGCATGTTTGCTCCTCTTTTCGCATTAGGAGCCGGAAAGGGTCTGCTTCTAGGAGGACTAAGGTCTGATTTATGATGGGTGATGTAAATTCCATAAAAATTTTATCCCTTTCTTCTGATAATACGCATTTTCCTGCCTTTGCATATTTTAATGGACAAGAATCTTCGCAAGGTAATGTCACATTAAAATAATCCAATAATGGTGCATGAACAACACCATATTTCCATTGCCGTGCCGCTTCTTTGATAATCATTTTCCCACTCATTAGTCTGGATGTAATGTATGAGATTGCAAAATTTGTATCAATGCTTTTGTCTTTTAATTCATTAAAATCTTCTTGCTGCTTCTCAAGATTAAGATATGGTTTCATTAAACCGCTTTTGCAAGTCTTTAATCATTTCGCTGTGGAGTCGTATCTGCTTGTCAAGAATCTCCAAATTTTCCTTCTGAGTCTTCACTTGAGTCTCTAGTTCTGTAATTGCTGCTGAGTTTTGAATTCCCATTACAGTGCCTGATATGCCAAGACCTGCTACGACTGCATGGTAGAGGATGAACCCGCCTATAATTATAAGAGGGATGAACCTTTTCTGCCTGTGAAGAAGCACTTCAGTCCATTGTTTTCGGGGACAAACAGTTTCAATCTCTGAGATGAATGAGTCTCTGTACATCTCATTGCAACGTTGAATTGCTCGTTGTACCAAGTCAGCATGAACATTATCCTCAGTCAACATTGTGCATGGGTTTAAGAATTTTATGAGCAGCTTGGCATGAAGGTGACCGCTGGCAATTTGAGTGTCACTTTTCTTCCATAAAAGGGGAACAGAGTTTTGGGTAGATAATCCATTAGTCAGGGTGCATAATGAGAGTATAGAAAGGCATAGCATTGCCTTTGCCATAAAAGTACCTTTTTCACCGCATATTTTGGTGCCGTCCACTACTCCTATCTTAGTACGCATGTGTTGAAATTTTTCACGCATCAGTGGCTTGGTGAAAATGTCCGCTAGCTGGTTTGCAGTTGGTACGTAAGACACATTAATTTTCTTCTCTTCAATCAGGGTTCTGGTGTAGTGGTACTTTACTTCTATATGTTTCGTGCGTTCATGAAACTCGGGATTCTTTGAGAGCTTTATGGTGCTTTGGTTGTCCACGTGGAGTTCAATAGGTTGGGCTTGGGGATACCCAAGCTCTGCTGCAAATCTGTCCAAATGAACTGCTTCTCTCGCTCCTATGTTTAATGCATAATACTCAGCTTCAGTTGATGACTGCGATATTGCCTTTTGCTTTTGGCTTTTCCATGCTATAGCAGCATTATTCAAAAAGAATATGATGCCGGAAATAGATTTTCTATCATTTTTATCCGACGCGTAGTCACTGTCAGTAAAACCATTTATTTTAAATTCAGAGGCAGGCTGGTAGTGTAAACCAAATTCTTGGGTGCCAAGTAAGTAACGAACGATGACCTTGGCAGCTAACCAATGTTCCTCATCATAGCATGTGAGGAATTGTGATAATTTGGAAACCGCAAATGATACATCAGGCCGTGTTGTGCGGGCAATGAACAAAAGTGAGCCAATTAATTCACGATATGGAAATGCGGTTGAGCAGGGAACCATTGGTTGTAGATTCAGATTTGGCTGCATGGGTACACTCACAGGCTTGCTATTTTCCATTCCAAATTTTGTTGCAAGGGAGTTTATGAATCCCTTCTGATTTAGAAAAATTCCTCCATTGTTGAGTCGGTTGATATGTATCCCAACGAAGGATTCTGCTGCTGATTCAGTTGTCTCAAAAACAGTTTTAACTTGCCCCATTATATGTTTAAGCGTTGATGTGTTTCTTGCAATAAGGAGGCCGTCATCAACATATAGTGCTAAATACACTATATCTCCATTTACATTACCAATGTAAACAGATGGGTCGCATGAGCTTGGGTTGAAGCTAAATTTCTCAAGAAATGATTTGAAGGTTTGATTCCATACCCTTGGAGCTTGTTTTAATCCATAGAGACTTTTTATAAGTAAGCACACCTTTCCGTCGTCACTCTCGAATCCTTGAGGCTGATGCATGTAGATAGTCTCATCCAAATGTCCATATAAAAAGGCAGTTTTAATATCAAATTGTAGCATGTTAAGATTTTGGGCTGCTGCAATTGCTAAAAGTAGTCTGATAGATTCGTATCGGCATACGCTTGCAAAAGTTTCATTATAATCAATTCCCTCCTGTTGTCGGAACCCTCGGGTTACAAGACGAGCTTTGTAACGGTTTATGGTACCATCATCATACCGTTTTGCTTTAAAAATCCATTTGCAATCCAGAATTTTTCTGTTTGATGGTCTCTCGACGAGCTTCCAAGTCCCATTCTGCTCATGGCTCTTCATTTCTTCAATCATAGCTTGAATCCATTTCTCTTTGTCCGCTGACTGGACCGCTTCGAAATATGATTGCGGCTCATCGTGGCAATTGGCGAGGTGTGCTTGATATCTAACTGGAGGTTGGATAGAATTTCCGCTGCGTAAGGTCATTGGGGCATACGTAGAATCCCTGCTGCGTAGGTTCATGGGCTTTGGGAGTTTCACTTTAGTCTTGGTGTTTTCAGGGATTTTTGCTTTATAAGTTTTATTGTTGGCGGAAATTGTAACGGTAATAAGCTTGTCTTCGTTTGAAGTTGAGGATGAGCTGCCTTGTTCTGCTCCATCTGCAGTGTTGTTTTCTTCGCTAGAGTCAAGGTTGACTTCTTCATTGTCTGAGTTGGGATCTGAAAAGGTTGATCCTTTTCCACTATCAATCTCCTCTTCATTGTCGCTGTTAGTGTCTGTATGCACACGCACTGGAACATACTCCACTGCCTCCTCCTCAAAGGTTACATTTCTTGCAATTGTTATATTCTGTCGATCTTTGTCGTATAAGCGATAGCCATTAGAGTTGCTGTCGTACCCCACTAATATGCATTTATTACTCTTAGCATCCCAAGCGCCTCGCTGCTGTTTAGGGATGTGCTTATAAGCAATGCAGCCAAAAATCTTGATGTGGCTTAAGTTGGGCTTTTTACCAATGATGCTTTCATATGCTGTGACGTTGTTGGAGTTTTTGTTGAGTATTCTATTATGTATATACAGTGAGGTTGCAACTGCTTCGGCCCATAAAAACTCGGGTGCTTTTGCTGCAATAAGCATTGCACATGCTGTGTGTTTTATGGTTTGTATGGCTCTCTCGATCCTTGAGTTGGATTCAGGGCAATAAGGGGTAGAAGTGCCATGAATAATCCCCTTTTCTTCAAAATACAATGAAAGTTCTTTGTTGACGAATTCTGTCCCATTGTCAGAACGAAACATCTTGACCTTGTTACCCGTTTGGGTTTCCATAAAAGTAATAAACTTTTTGATGCTCAATTGGGTCTCATTTTTGTGTTTTAGGAAGTAGGCCATCCTAAATGTAGAATATTCATCTTGAATCAACAAGAAATACTCTGCTCCGCCGAGTGACCTAGATTGCTTGCCAGAAAGGTCTGCATGGATGACTTCTCCTGCTTTGCATTGCATCCTTTGTTCTACTCTAGGGAAGGGAAGCCGCTTTTCTTTACCATAATGACAATCTTCGCAAGTGAATGATTTATGAAGCTCTGAGAGTTGGATGCCTGTTGCTGCATTTTGTTTTATTGTGTTTTTGATGTATTCTATGTTGACGTGAGCCAACCTTGAATGCCAAAGCTTGCTGGTAGCAACGTGTGCATGTTGCTGCATTGGACGAAATTTCATAATGTAAACATTATTCACCATGTCTGCTGTCAGGATTGGTTTATTGCATTTGCTGTAGTATATTGCAGTGATATTATCACGTACAATGCGGAATCCTTTTTGAGCCAGTTGACCCTCGGAGAAGAGATTAACTGCTCCTGGTATGTACAATACGTTGTTTATTGTACATGCTTGCCATTTGTCATTGATGAAGGCTTCTAGTTCAACTGTGCCCATGCCTTTTGCTACTGTAATGCTGTCCACAAGTGAAATACTTTTTGGGTGATCAAATTCAAGAAAATCAATGAACCAATCGTTGCGTCCTGTAATGTGCTGGGAGGCACCGCTGTCGCTGATCCACTCGTTGCTTTTTCTCTTTTCTGATGCAATGAATGCTGTGACGGTGGAGTCCTGGTTTTCTGCTTCATTTGTAGTACCATTGCCATTGCCATTACTGCTGTTGTTATTTTGATGTTGCACATGATGTGCTGCGGAATTAATGCCATTGCTACTGCCTTGTCTGTTATTCTGCCTGGGTTGCTGGCACTGCTTCCACCAATGTCCAACTTCATTGCAATTTTTGCATCTGGTGGTGGCTTTGAGTTCTGCAACTCTTTGCTTGCCAAGTGGCTGCCTGCGATTGGGATTACCACCATTGTTGCCATTGTTTCTGTTGTTGTAATCATGCCCATTGCGATTATGAGTACTGCCATGATAGCCATTTCCGTTTCCATTGCTGTTGCTGAAATTTGCATTTGTATGATTCCGATTGCCGTTGTTTCGGTTGCTGTTCCCTTGCCGGGGTTTAAAGTTAGCTGCAAATGCCATAGATTGGGATGCTTCCTTTGGGTCCCGCTGAGTCATCTCAAGTTCTTCTTTCTTGAGTCGTGCATGTAGGTTAGCCATAGTTTGTTTATCTTCGGACACCGAGTCCCAAGCTTTTTTAAACGCCCCATGCTTCTGATCGTTGAGGGATGATACGATTTTCGATATCACCATGCTCTCATCTAAGTTTACGCCCATCTCGCGTAAACTTCTTGCTAATTGTTCACACTCCCTGTATGAGGCCACAGGTGAGTCTGAGTCATTCTTGAATCCGAAGAATCTGGCCATAGTGTGCTGTTTGTTCAGCGTGCTAGAATCGCTGTTGATGCTAACGAGCTTATCAAAAAGCTCCTTAGCATTTTTGCATTGAAAGACATGATTGGTCTGTACTGCCGAGAGTGTAGTGCCAATAATGGTCTTCGCCTTGATGTCCTTTTTCTTCCACTCTTTTAGTGGGTCGACCTGATCGTCCGCTGGGCGGGCCTCGTCTCCAGTAACGACCTCCCATAAGTCGTGCGATTGAAGTACCAA
>JAANSM010000362.1:0-30787 GCA_036850725.1 Orchesella villosa | reverse complement strand
TTTTGATTTGCAAAACATGTAATTAACGTAAAAAGAATGTAAAAAAGCATTGTAAAGATCACATTGCTCGAAAATGTATCAATTATACAAGTCCAGCCTTACTTTTGAGCCCATTTAGTACATTTTTTTCGATTTTAAATTACATATTTTACTACATATTTTGGTCATTTTAAGTACATATTTACATACATATTTTTTACTTCAGAACTACATTTTTTGGACAAGTCTAGTCGTTATCGTTAGGTAGAAAAAATATGTAGGTGATTTTTATAGAGAGCACATTCGCATTCAAAGCTACTCAAGTTGAATTGACAATCAAGCAGATCAAGAACAAGATCCGAGCTTATATAAAATATTGCGAAATATACGAATATACTTAATGCTCAGTCAGATGCCAAGACAAAGACGCATCATCAAAATTCTATATCATCATCATTTAAATAAGATGTGATAAGATGACTTTGCTAAAGTGAGAATGTGACATGCATACAAGATTTTTTTCAAGTGTCCATCATCATCGTCATCATCATCATGACTAAAAGTCTTCTAGGGATTGATGAAGAGCTAAAAAGATCTTGCATAACTCACAATCCCAACGTCGCTTCCATAACAGAAAAACAGAGCAAAATTCTCAACTGATTTGACCTTGTCCAATTGCCGAATGAAGAGAGAGCCTTCCAATCATTGTCGTTGTTTTTTGATGCGATGCGATGCAATAGTAAATCATGTAAAAAAAAGTGCAGTTGAGCCGGGCCGAATGACATTTAATGATGAGTTATCAAAGCAAAGTTGAAAGTACAAGAAAAAAGACAAAGAAAAGAAGGTACAAAAAGTAAACAATGCAAATGAATGAGAGAAAAATGAGATGGGTTGAGATGCAATGTCGAATTTGATAAAGGAAGTGCAGCTGGACTTAGAGATCGTAAAAAAGATAGATATGAAAATGACATTTATTTTTAAGAAGCTTTATGACAGCTCTCTTTAAACTGAATTGATTTCCTTTTTATTTGGAACAATGAGCTATTATAAAAAAGAACAGTGAGGTTGGTAATTGTTGACTGCTTCAACAATAAAATTTGTTAGGTGACAGAAAGTCAGTAGCAGCTGCAGCTCCTATTGCCAATTGCCAATTTGCTAATTGTTGGCTTCATCTTCGCAAAACTTTTCGTCAGCTTGAACACCTTCCCTTGACGCTATATACTTTATCTACTCCTTCCCTATTACTATTCTCAGTAAGTCAAATGCAAATTCCTTTTTATTTATTGTTTGAATAAAGACATATTTATTTGATTACATATTGCACTCTGTCACTTATTTAATGGCTGTGGAGAAGTAGAGATGTAGAGCAACTGAACAACGGCATAAAATAAAATATAAAAATGGGTGTACAAAAGGAGCGGAAGAGAAATTAACAGGAAATTATAATATAAATTTTTAATTTCATTATTAAATTTTGTGAAACTATCACAAAAATGAAAAATAATACATTTCAATTTAAAAAATTAGCAAAATAAAAAATTCTGAGGTTAATATAACGATTGTGATATTGATTGGACGAACGGACGAACCAGAAATCCTCTTAAAGTAGGCTTTATACTTTTATCTGTAAATGATGAACAGGTTCTCTGGCTATCCACCTGAACTTCTTCCCTTTTCTGTCAGCCTACAGCAGGCAACATGTAAACTCCTTTTTCACACACAAGATCAATGTCGCATTGTGATACTAATGTGATATATAGATTCCCCATACCCCATTCAAAATTGCGTCCACAGTCAAACCACTAATTTAATTTGAAAACATGAAATGCACATCGTCCTAACCAGTAATTACCGTCTTTATGGTTATTCCGCCGCCTGCACGCTAATTGAAGAGTGATCAAAGATCAAATATAAAGTATCAAATTACTGTGGATTTTTATCACAAAATTTTATGACAATTGAGATTTGCAAACCAATCCACCAAGCCAAAAACTCTTTCCTCTTTTCCTGATGTGATGTCCTTTCTTAATGCAAAATATTTGGCGTGTCTCAAATTTATTAGCATGATAAAAGCCATGATGCACGCCTATAAATATAACATGAGCTTCTTTCATATTGAAATAGATCGCGATTGTCTCCATTTCGCTACCAACTCGTCAAAGGGAGCGAAGGTAAAGGTAAAACTCGCCTATTTTTGATAAAATGTAAAAGGTTACGCATACCAAAAAAGATGTAAATTTTTGGCAACCACCTTCTTACCTTCTGCATACATTAAAATATGGGGTAAAATCCCCTACATTAACATTCCTATTAGCAGAAGGACTTGAATCGAAGAGAATCGAAAGGAATGTTGAAAGGCAAAGCTCATGAAAAAAAATGTCGCGAAAATTTATGCAAAAAAGTCAAGCACACAAAATACAAATTTTTTTCAACAATTTTATTTTACTTCTATCTACTTATTTACATTAACAGAGTTTCAGTCAGAAGCATTATATATCGCGACGGAAAAAAACAGCAATTTTTTGTTGCTAATTTTTAAACACTAACTCTGAAATCAAATTGATTTCCACGTGAAGAAGTATAAGTAAAAGAAGATCCTCCTCCATTTCTGGAAGGTCCAGCAGCTCTCAAAGGACTGTTCCTACTCTCAGCAGAGATCACAATAGCACCCTCCTCATCCTCAAAGCTTTGTGGAGGAGAAGTTGGTCGTTGAATGGGTTGTTGAGCTTGTTGAATTGGAGGCCTTGGAGCTGGTGGTGGTGGGGGAGCTGGTTGAGAAGGCTCATCATGTCCTGGAACAACGATGGCGTCATCATTTTGAGGGAAATCTGGTTGAGGTTGGGGTTGTGGTTGTGGGGGTGGTTGAGGAGCTGGCTGGACAATTTGAGGGGGTTGTTGTTCGATGATTGGTTGGGGTGGAGGTTGTGGAGCTGGTTGCACAATTTGAGGTGGCTGCTGTTGAATAATTGGTTGGATTGGCTGTTGATGAATTATTTGAGTAGGTTGTTGATGAATAACTTGCACAGGTCTCTGTTGAATAACCTGGATTTGTTGTTGCTGCTGAATAACAGGAGCAATAGCAACAGGCCTCTGTTGAATAACTTGCAAAGGTCTTTGCTGTTGCACAACGTGAACTGGGCGTTGAACTTGGACATGAGTTCCAAGTGGAGGTAAATGGCTAACTTGAGACACAACCGTGGCAGCAGCTCCAATTGGAGCTCCAACAAAAGCCCTATTTCTAACCACTTTCACAACAGCAGGAGCTGGAGCAGCGTATCCAACTTGACGATCAACAACAGCATTAAATCCTTCCTTTCCAGCGGTATACCTCACAGTACGGAGGCTTCCATCAGCATCCACCAAACTATAAGAGCCTTCTACTCTATCCCCATCCCGGGTCTCTTGTTGCCCCTTAATATCCCCGGTAATTTGATCTTGGACACTGTAAGCGTATTGATATTGGGGGTAAAGGTCCACAGGCTCGGGGGCACGGGCTTGGAGAACGGCGCCAGGTTTTGAAAAGGTGAGAGCGACTAAAGTCAAGCTCACCAAGGAAAAAAGCCACTATAATTTTACAAGAAAAAATCACAAAATTTTCTTCTCAATTTGCCCCATGTAAAAAATCACTCTATTTAAAATGCATATATTTTCATCATACCGTTTTCATTTTTGCGAGAGAGAGAGAGAGATCCTTTCCTAACGTCAATTGATTGAAGGGAAGCACTGAGCTAAAAATATATGAGGTAATGACAAACGTTTGGCTCTTATATATAGCTTCTCTCCAGGAGGTTGCGAATGTAAAGAGTGCTGAAAAGAAGGCGTCAAGCTAAGCAACGCCAAGTCACCACGTGAAGACCTGCATGTTTCTTTATCGGCAGAGAAGGAGAATGCAGAAGGAGCTCCTCATGCTGCTGCTCAAGTTGCACGTCATATACTCACTAGTAGTCCTTCATTTTCATTTCACTTCCAATTCTACAAACATAACTAAACACTAAGCGTCTAACCTGATATTACACATTGTGTTATATTTAATGCTAAATTTTTTATTAATAGTTTTTAAGCTCAAAGCTTGAAAACCTTTTCATAATGAAATAATCATATATATAAATGCTCTTAAGCTGACAATCCAACACCGCCCTTCTTCACAAAAATAATGATGGTATTGATCATTGATGATATACCCACACGCCACACAGCTCTCAAAAGATGCGAATAATTTAATATGGGGGCAAAAATTTAAAGCTAATAAATCCACTCCAATTTTAGATCGACGTTAGACATCATCAATTTTACAGACAGGATAAAAGTATCTTAGTTCCTAATCTTGAATGTTTATAAGGAGCTAAAGATATTTGAAAGGAAGTGGATAAAATGGTAATTAGTTTCCGTTCATGTTGACAATCATTCAATCATTGTAATTGAGCTTCTCTTTTGTCTTAAAATGGGGTTGACTTTTTTGGGACTCATTGGCTCATTATTTGAGCTGAGTAGCTGAGCTCTAGAAACATAATTGTTCATGATTTTTATTGTCAACTGTCCTCAAACTAGATCATAATAATTTTTACTATGAAAACCATTGACGCATGTAATGTTGGTTTATGTTATGGAGTAGAATTTGTATTTCCTCTTTAGATAAAAGGGAAAAACCAATATGTTTTATGCTAATTTATAAAAAACTATGTTGATTGTTTTGATTGCTTCATTAAAGTCATCAAGTTCACGGGGTTGTTTTCCATATTTTTAATAATCAATCATCATTACAGTGCTCATTGTTCTCAAGTAGAGATCAATATATGTAGAGAGTTAGAGAGGTACACACACGTTTTTTTATTTACATTTTATACTGTGCAAAATGTAAGTCACCTTGCGTGACATTCCTCATTAGCCAACAAATTTTTGAGAGAGCTAAAAAACCAACAAAGTGCAACTGCGAACTGCGCTCTTGTGTTTTCTGTGTTCCCTGTCAATCTTTTAGCTCTAAGCGATAAGAAAAGGGGAAAAGAGGCTGAGATTAGGACATGAAAATTGAATTAAATTCATCGGTGTTGGTTGTAGTTCTGGTTGCAAAAATTTATGAAGTTAAATGTTGCACGTCGTAATTCATTTATCATCATCATGATTTATTTTGGCCTCGAGTCTCTTCAAAGACTCTCGAAGAGAAGTCAAGCTCAGGAGTGAATCATAATATAGCTTGAAACTATGATGATGATGTTGATCTGGTGATAGTTAAATGGGCTCCACCCAGTGAAGACCTGTCCTCAAATATTTATGGGGAGTCTCTTCCCTCAATTCTATTAGGTTGAAGTGAATGTTTCATTATGTTTGTTTAATATTGCATTAAAGATAAAAGCTACACGTCATAATTTCCGTTCTCACTTGTCATCTTAAAAGCCACATGAACTATTTTGCTAGAGGAATTGTTTACTATGAGATATGTATATATATATATGATGAAATGAATGGCTTAATTGAAAATTTTAAAAAGTATGTTGATTGTGCAAAATTGAAAATGGAAAAGTCGTGATTAGAAAATAGAATATAAGAAAAATGATTCAACATTCTATTTTGTAATTGTTGATGATTGTTACAAAGTTGCAAAGGGATTTTGAAGGAAGAATAATCCTTGCAGGCATCATTTGTCAACTATTATCTGCATACTTTTATACTTTTATAGAAGCTCTTTAGCTCTTCCTTATCTCAATTGAGAAACAACAGGTAGTTTATTAGTTTGCTACTGGGAGTACCCTTTTTTTTAAATCGATTGCATCACAATTTCTCTACATTTTTAGCTTAAATTTGGTGACTAATATCAAAACTATTTTGATTTTGAAAGGAGAAAAAAGAACCATCTGTCACGTAACAAATTCAAACAATTTCGTAACGTAACGTAAAAAAAATTTAAACGTCGTCAATAATCCTCAATCCAATCCAATATTTTGTGTATCGAGCTGTTTGCCAAAAATGCACAACCAAAACCGCGTATAGCCTTTGCATAAGAAATGATTTTTTTTCTGAACAAAAAAAATCACTCACCTTCAACCTCCAAAGTGGTAGCAATGATCCCTATGAATGTTATATTATCTGTTATCTTATTAAATATTCAATGTTCAAGATCAAAACAAATGCAATTTTTACCATTAAAGCTTTTAAGGAAGAGGCTATTACATTTTAGTGAAAAGAGATCACAGACCGGATGTTCAATGTTTAAAAGAGTTACTAACTTGCTATATCCACCTCATTTTATTGTATCTATTTAGTATTCATGAGTTTGATAAAAAAAATAGGTGTGTGTACAAAAAAAATCTCTAATTACTCCTTATGCATTTCATGTTTCCAATTAAAATATATATGAGTGAATATATCATATATTGATCGATATTTTATACTTTTATATAGCACAACTTTTAAGGGGCCTATAAAACCTACACTTATAACTTTTATAACAAGCTTCTACTTGTTGTTTTCAACGTTTGAGAGCTACCTTTTATAATCTATAATAAAATGACATTGATCTTTTGATGATGATGAATATAAAGGTGTGTGCTTTTGTGTGATATTCTCCTCTACTATTATATACTTTATATATTTATAGGTTCCAACAAGAGCTGACAGAAAAAGGAAGAAGTTTTCTGCAGTCTGCAACCTCTTTTGTCATTTATATCACACACTTGAATTGTGAATGTATATAATAATAATAGTGTAATAAAGCTTTCAATTTTGGAGAGAATAAAATATATAAACGGCTCACAAAGAACAATAGGGAAGAGTACAAAAAAATAGCGTCAAGGCACAAGGCAAGGTGTTCAAGAAGCTGAAGCTAATAATTAGTAACATGTGATCACAAACTGACTTCTATTTTCTATAACGGTTGGGGCTCTCTGCTGGATAAAAAAAATTACAATTTAGAGTTACAATGTAACTTTTTTTGTGGGGTTGTATTGTAATCGTAAAGCTGTCATAAACCGTCTCTTATATCATTCTTCTTTTTATTTCTTTGTATGTACATATTTAAGTGACTTCCTACATTAAAATGTAAAATTGGAGTAGAATTTTGACCCACCTTATTTCACTCCAATTTCATTGTTTAATACTTTTTTATAAAAGGGATTTTTAAGTCTACTTGCAATTCCAGTCGTCGTCGTCATTATCAAACAAAGTGAATTTCGCGGAATGCAGTTTTGATTAGGATTTTTACAAAGAACATAAAATTGCATGGGATTGGCGTCGTTCAATGAATAATACGTAACAAAAGTACCAAAAAATGGTAAATTTTTTGACAAGGTCAAAATCTAAACTGAATCTATCGTATTTTTTCTATTCTTTTTTGGCGTTGTGATGAAGGCTCGTTGTACATTTGTATAAAGGGTTATACATTATATGTGGTTATGTAAAATGAAGCTGTTTATACAAAGGACAAGATGACATTGCTCTCTATCTCTGTATCCATCTATCACACAAGTAAACAGACATATAGACATGCTCGTTTTTATGATGATATACAGTGCACATTGGCCATATAAATAAATGTAATGCACAAGAAGCTTTTTGGTAACACAAGAATAACAATGAAAACAGAATGCAAAACAGTATGCAAATCATATCCCATAAAAGATTACATGATTACCATTATGATGATGATGATATGATGATCTGGTTCCGTTCGTTGAGCAAACGACAAACACCAAAAGTGACAGATGAATTGGGATGCTTGTTACTGCTCGATGCTCGCAAATAATGTACCTATAGAAATGACAAACTGTTAAAATTAAGATCTTATTTGATATGATTCAAGATGAATTTTACCGTCTAAATTCAAACGATGATGAAAATTGAAATAAAAAACTTGTCCTGTTATTATTCTCAAGTGTCGTTGTCGTGTGTTGCATGTCAATTTTTTGGGAGGATTTCAGTTTTGACCTTTAATCTTGACAAATATTCTTGTTTGTTGAATTACACCTTCATAAAAAAGGAATCAATTGTCGAATTGTCATTGTGTGGTCGTGGCAGTGGAGCATAGAACAGTGAATTTGGTTATTTGGTGCTTTGTTACGGCCTGTTATTCAATGATGATCATTGGGATCGTTTTGACAAATAATATAAATGGCTTATATAAATTTTTGTGTTACAATTTCACTTTTTAAGAATTTGGAGTAATGAGATGATTTTTATTTTTATGGTATGAAATGCAATGGGACACTTTCTATATTGTAGTGTAAAACCAAATTGTAAAATATGTTAATGGAGTCGAGGTGTGACAGTTTTGTAACAAAATTTATGGACTTTTGTGACAATTTATTTTATTACTTTTTTTCCTTTTTTTTCAGCATTGACAATTGAAGTAAGATGGTCAACGAGTGGAGAATGTTGCGTAATTCAAAAATTTAAAAGGTTAATGGGGATGCTGAGCTGAGCATTTATAATACCTAGTAAATGGGACATTATATCATCACATTACAAAACATCACATCATTTTGGTCTAGACAAAGGCAGCTTTTGCTCTGTTGGGTAAAATGTTAATCATTTCAAAAAACGCGATGACATTTCGTATACCTAAATGGAATTCATTATCATTTATTCATTGTTCGTGAAGATTTCACTCATAATATCAATATAATTTTTGTCATTCATTTTAAATAAATAGAATGTAATATGACAAGAAAACATTTGTAAATTTATGCTTGCATTACGCACCGCACGAGACTGGCATACAGCACCCTGCAACACCCAGCCCCCATCAATAATAATAACTGTAATAAATTTTTCGTCGCGTGGTTTTGCTTTTGAGCGTCGAGCTCGAGCACATTTGTTTATATGAATGACCAAAGTTCACGCTCCAAATTCCATTATGTCGCTAAGTTAATTCAATGTTAATTTTGATTAGCATTTGACTTAATTAAAAGAATGTAAGAGAAAGAGAAGACGAAATGGATGATGATGAAGTTGACTATTTGTATTACAATATAATGATAGTTTTGACATTGTAAACTATATACAAAAATGGACACTAAATTGTCGCAATTAATGTAAATGATTACGGTTGATGGTGGTTTCTTAAAGGAGCAGACGTTCAACGTTGTAAAAAGTCGTTAATAAAATAGTTATTAACAAATTGAAATTGAAGGAGTGGAAGACATGTGGCCTTATCTCATTTTTATCATATCTTGTTAACATGTAGATGATCATGATTACCACCTAGGGAGGGACGCGTGCTTGTTTATTGAATAATTGCAATTTATTATGTCACATTTCTACGTTTTACTTTATGTGATAGGATCTCAAACTACACTCAATGCTTTAGAAATTGAAATGCTTTGTCTTGTTTTGTGACGGAATACAAAAATTTCTTTAGGTTTAAGTTGTTGTACTCAGTAAACCAGGCTAAACAATATACTTCCGCTTACGAATTATAAATGAACTGAAATGTAAGTTTTTTAAGTTTTATCCTTATCCTTGCGTTTGTGGTTACGAGTTCGTTGTCGTCTACCGGAACAACGACATGAGTTGTTTATAACGATAAAATAAATAATCAATTGTAAAACTGACTGATTTATAAAATTATGTTATGAAACATTTGCTTATTTATGTCAGGTATTCGAAAGCTTAGTTAGCCGCTCGTCATTCCATAATTTGTAAGATATCAAAATTTGAATTCATTTAAAATTCGGAAATCACAATTAAATTATCAATTATTCGTTATTATTCTAAAGTTTAGTTTGACCCCCTTATAAAGTCAATACTGTAATCACGAGGAACTTCATTTCGTGCCTCTCGATCTCTTTCAAAATATAGTCGATTTGGTCCTCCGCGCCCATTGCGGTGATGACAGAAACCATGAATACTACAGAATCTGTGACTCTCACACTCCTCGTCAGATCTACAGGAACCGGATCTCCTCTCTACGTTCTGAAACACCATTAAAAATGTACTTCAATTAAGAATTTTTTCATATTATACATAAAACAATGCGTACATGGAGAAAAAGCAATCTCTATGAACACCCTTGATCAGATATGCGTTATTATGTGAAGAGGTTGTATTTTTACTCAAAATTTTGATAGAACTTTCTGCTTCTCAAGGGATCAATTTTAAGAATTATATTTGTTCCTCTTACATCAAATCTGCGGGGTGATTTATATCCATAAATTGCCCGTTTCATTCGGAAACCCCTTCTGGCTTCAAAGTACTCCCTAGAATTATCCGTTTTAAGTATTCCTTTCTTGCTTGAAATGACATCCAATTCACCAGAACGGAAAATCCGCACTGTTGAAGAATGTTTGGCTTTGCAATGGTAACTCAAGTTGACAATACAAAAGTAGATGTTTAGTACCAAAAAACTGTATTTTAGCTTCATTTCTTGACAAATTTATTGCAATACTTTATTTTAAACGATTTTGTAGATACTAATTATTAAAATGCTTCTCCTATGAGCTTGCTTTATGTGCATTACATGGAAAGAAGCCCCGGAAACCACAATTGTTTCTACAAACTGTACGGTGGTTTAGACATCCTGCTTCCCAAAGTCATAGGTATGTTTTTTGTTCATATTTTTTGTATTTTCCGTTTGGATTCCAATAATTGGCTAACTAGAACGTACTCAATTGCTTCAAATTTTTCAACACCATTTGTCCCTATCTTGTAGACTATTAAAGCTGAATTTAACTGTGACGTAATATCAAATAGTTCTTGATGAAAATAATATGCAATGCATAATACAGTCCAGCTGAAACCTAAAATACATTCGCGTACCATCACTATTATACCATACCATAGATTACTATTTTCCTCAAAAGGTTAATGAATTTAAAAAATATACCACACTGTGCATAACACAAAGCATTGTGCAAATGCAAGCAAGTGCATTCATTTTCACTTTAATTTAATGTTGAACTCAAATCAGTATCATATTTTTTCTTTGTAATTAGTTTGGTATTTTATATTTAATTAAATATAATTTCTCTTCGTGTACATTGATTTATAGTACATTTATAACAAAATTGAAATGTATCTCATAGTAAACTATTCCAAGAATGCAGCTTGTTTTTCTCGTTCAATCATAAATTTCAAAATCGATGTGTTTCTGAATATGAATTATTGGTTTTTATTTACATCATGATAATTTTTTTAAAAGTATGAACACGGCTTAATTATATGTGAAAATTTAAAATATCACTTTATTACAAATGATTAATACTTAAAAATGATGCTGAACAAATTATTGAAGCAATCTGCTTAGAGAAGTTTTAATAATTAATGAGAGCGCTGTCAGTTAGTACTTAGTCGAGATGGAAATAAAATTTGCGCCCACGATCCCGACAGTAACCATACGAGGAGCAATATCTTTGTGACGCGCAATCAAAGTCCGTACGACACTTGTTATTGGCGTACCTATCCTGAAATAACAAGGACAATTTTCATTGATGTAAAGAGGAAGCATGTTTTCTCATCTAATTCGTACAAACAATTTTATTACTTTAACTTACACTATAAATAATTGGATTGATACTGGATACGGATTGGCCGAAGAATTCTTCGTTTAATTCGCAAGATTCCTGCTTCCTCTATCCCCGACATTTTATCCCAAGATTTTTGTACACTTGAAGTCGGCCACTCTTGTGATCTTATTGATAAAGCCGTGCTGTAGCTAGGGCTCCAAGATAACATCAAGAAAAGAGCAATCACAAAAAAAATAATTAGAGCTGATATTGACTTCATGCTGTATATTAGAACTTTAAATTTAAAGATATATTGGTGGAAAGGAGAAAAACACTTGGAATATTTAAAGAACAATAAGTAATCAAACAGAAAAATTTTTTCTGATGAGAATCAGGGTTAGCTAAATTCGTTATGGAGAGTTTAGCTCTATTAAACTCAGCTAATTAATCCTAATTGTTCTGTGTCGTCCAGTTTCTTTCTGTGGTTTCCTGTGAGCTCTAATTAGCCGCTGCAGTTCATTAATAAAATCTTGTCGAAAATTTAAGAGGAAAATCTAAAACAAATCGATTAGTTGTTAGTTGTTGTGTATAATATAAATAATAAATATACATCAATAACAATCAATATGTTAAAAGGAAAAGCCTCTTTAATGTTGCAAACATAAATTCTATATTTTTCCTGAGTTCAATAGTTTACACTGTTTTCAAGAAACAAACAATAATTAACGTACAAACAACAAATATATTTTAAGATCCAAAAAGCTCATTAAAAATTATTTTTATCGACAAATAATTTTTGATGCATTTTTCTCTCATATTGTGTGTAGTTGTAATAAAAATATACAGGTGTATGTGATAATAGAACATATTATATTGTGTTTTATAACGCGTCTCATAAAATCCATTTCATTTACCATTTTTAAAGAATAAAGCAAAAAAATCAGAAAGAGTTCCAACCTCTATGCAACTTTGATACGTACCTACGCATTCAGTTAATGCCGTAACAGGAGAGAGGATGAGTAAAATGATGTCACTATTGCTGCTCTTCCTTATGAGGAAAACTGAGAGGATCAATATAGGCTGCGGATATATAGCTTCTTACCATAAAATCACTAGTGTACGGTATCCTATTAGTTCTACAGGTGTACCTAAGTACTTCCTTGTCTCACCTTTGTTTACAGGGTAAAGCCGTTTCTACCTAAAGCTTTCTTAGGTGGCTTTCTCTAATGCCTAAAATATGGGGTGTTTTGTTACCTGTGAGTCACTTATTTCTAAATAGCACAAACTCTCTTCCAATTTCTTCCTTGTTTCCTTTCTACTGCTGCAATTAATTGGAACAATTTGAAATCCGATTCTCAAAATAATTTCTTTAGACCGACACTCCATAACTGACTTTAGCAAACCAACTTTGTATCCGAATTTTATTGGGGTAATACGCGCCTCCACACATTTTCAGAAATTTGTCTGCAATTTCCCCCAAAAAAATTTCTAATTGAATCTTAATGATTTTCTTTGTTCCAAACTTTCAAGGTAAAAGTAATGCTTCATACCATTTTGGGTCAATGTCAATGAAAATATGAAGTATTGCTTGTGTCACCTAAAAAGAATAGGGAATTAACGTAACCCAAAAACAGAAGTAGAGTAGGTGAGCGCCGTTCTGTTATAAAATTCCCCGTTTTTCCTCCTTTCATATCCTTTTCGTCTTACCCATTATCTTGCAGCTTGTTTGAGGTAATCAAAGTCCATTAACGTAGTTCAAGTGTTTACGTTTCCAGCTTTTCATCCTTTTTCCTTTATACACTCAAAAGGTAATTGAGTTTTCTTACCCACCGCATAATATATATTGAGTAAAGGAAACGTGAAGTCTTCCTTTTACTACTGTTTTCATGCACCTCTTTAAAAGACAAGCTTTCTTGCATTATGAACATTGTGAAAGGATGTAAGACGTGATTTTTGGGTGCAATTCTTATTAAAAACTCAAGTGGAACGTGAGACGAGATAAGTTGACGGAGAAACATTGCCAAAAAAATTGAGGAGGTGGATATGACGTTCGTAAGTTGTAAGTACGTTTAGCTATTATATTTTATAGAAACTCTGAACATCTTACCAAAGCGCATTTATTGGGTTAACGGAAAAACCAGTTCTTAAAAATATGAAACAAAAATTACGAATATTTACTGTAGTTTCGCTCATTTGCAGTACCTTATTTGAAAATATAAAATTGTTGAAATCCACTTGTTCCGTATGAAAACGGGTATAGAGTTGTATTTTTTAAAAGAATTTACTTATTTATTGGGATTTAGAAGTCATTTCTTAAATTTTGTCAATGTTTGAGGCTTTCAAGAGTAATTTTCGATGATTTACTAAATTAAATTTACGAACGTGGGAATTCAAAAAAACAATCAATGGGATGAATTCAAGGGTGCAATTCCTTACCAATTCCAGGTTTCAATTATGTACCACAACTACCGCAGTAGGATACGTAGGCGTATATGATTTCTGAAACATAAAATCGCGTATTTCAATGTAGGAAATGTAGGTGGAAATGGACGAGTGTTCCACGGACGTCGGCTAAAAGTTAGTGGAAATGGGGAATCTATTATTTCCTTGAAAATTGTAGTAATTTAAACATCTCCGGTCCCTTTATGGCATTATTAGTCTGGCACTTCATAACGGAAACTTACTAGGTCACCAAAAATACTTGCAAGGGAAATGTAAAATGCCAATTCACCAATTTCTAGGAAACATTAAAATGCTGACAAACGAGGAAATTACAAGAAAATTTTGCGAATAAAATGGAAAGTAATTTTGCATGGAAGAGTAATAAAAGTAATATAATGGGAGAAAACTCGTGTAGATAAAGAAAAAGTGGCTAAGGGGAGATTAGAAATTAAATCAAGTATGAAACTCAAAGGGACACAGTTGGCAATTATGACAAGGTCGTTTACGCTAAGAAATTCATTAGAGGTATATTGCCTATTTGAAAAACTCGGGGAAAGTATTTATATATCTTTTAAAAGCTTCATTTTATATCCATTTCCTTCCAAATCAGGTGAGTGAAATGAGAAAATGGATGAGAGTTAGTGAAAATATGCGGAGATAGAATGCCTTAAACAAATATATTTAGTATAGGGAAATTTATAGTTTATTCACACCACGATATTATTCTTTCTTTGTATAAGTACCATTTCAGTTCAGACCCGCTTGTTTTAAAAATTTAATGCGATATTTTTATAACGTTTTTATAATTCTTGTTAGTATAATTTTTAAATTTAGTTTTTAGCAATAATATGCCCTATTTCTAAATATACTAATCTCCTCTAATTTCTAAGAGATCTCACCTTTCGATAAGTTTTAAAGCATTACTATTTCTACTACAAGATTAAATTTCTTTATACTTACTTTCTGAAACGAGAATCATTTTTCCAGCAAATTATCTTTTTCAGGTACCAACTTTTTCAGACTTTTGTGCCCAGGTCAGTACATGAAACGTCTTTCACCAATGTTTCCACAATAACTGGTACCGTCCAGAAAATCTTGGACCCTTTTGCCACCGCATCTCTTCTACGATGAATTGGATTGCCCCCAATATCAAAAAATTCCATGTCCTCCACCACCGCCAATGTAGTTGGCCTTGCTGCCGGCGGAGCCGGTTGCGGAACCACCTCTTCCGTTTCAGAATCCTTCTTTAGTTCCACTTCCGCCTCAGTTTTTCCATCCAACAGTTTCAATAAAAATCTGACAAGAAGCGGTTTGATCCAGCCATATCCAAGGACTTTTCTTACCTTCATGTCTTCATGGACACAAGTGTAAATCAAGGGGTAAATCATGTAATAAATGTAGTTTAAAAGGGATGCCATTCTATCAATCCAGATGAGGTAGGAGCTAGCTCCATTCCCAAACTCCCCGAATACTCCGGAATTTATGATCTTAAAGGTTCCACGCAAGATTCCAGCAGGGAGCATCAAAACCAAGGAGAAAACTGAGGAGAGGTAGGCAAACCGAAGGATGTGCTCTCGAAATCTTTTCTTTCTATTTCGAATTGGCTGTGGGGAAAAAATAAATGTTTTTTTAAAGTTGTAAAAAAAAGACTAATAAAAATCCTGATAAAAATGGGAAATATTTACGCAAACGTAGAGAGAGTGATTCAGTCTAGATCTCACAGTGAACAGAACTGTTAGATACGGTAAAAACCCAAAATTATTTTTTACTCGGAATTTCTTTCACATTTTCCATAGAAAAAAAATAATTCTTTTACACGATTTCGATTCAATTTACCCCAAACGAGATGACAACAAACGAGAAAGTGAAAGAATACAAATCTGAAAATCTGATACGCCATGGCGTCATCCAAGCCAATATCCTGGTCAATAAAAAGTAAAAAAAAAACATTAAAATTGTTCAGTATTTTTAAACTTTTTAATTTTATATTTTCTTTAGAATACCTTCAAACAGATTCCAGTCACAAATCTCTCTAAATAACCGAAAGTATATGTCCAAGGCCAGCTTCCTACGATAGCCAAAATCCACAGAAAAATCGTTATTCGGTACACTTTCAAATCTTTTATTTCCGGGAAAAAATCAGAACCGGATTTTTCCTCTCTAATTTTCCACTCAGCTTTTGCTGCTTGAACACGTTCAAAAACGATGAGAATGGCGTCCAGTTGAATCATAGCGTAGAGAAGATCTATTTAAAAAAAAAATTTAGAGAATTTTTTTTTTAATTTCATTTATTTCAATTCAATATAAATGCTTCTTTAGTCACTGCTCCAATGCAAATCCTACCTTCGAAAAATGTCCAAATTCCACAAAGTCGGCCTGGTCCTTTAATCAGAATGAGTTGGCACTGTATCGCAGCGCGAATCACGTCATAAAAATTGGAAATTATAATCAGTGCAATGTGATGCAGCATCAAGAAGCCAAAAGAGCTAAAAAAATTCAATAAAAATTATAGTTTTTTTTGGAAAAATTGAAATTATTTTCCTTAAAAACAATTACTTACAACTTACCTCCACTCCTTTTTCAAATTCAACACAAGAAACACTAAAACCCTCACATTTATCACAGCACTCTTAGCAGACAACCCAGTCTGGGCTAAAAACTCTCCAAAATTCCCTCCCTTCCCATTGTCAGTTGCATTCCCAACCTCACTGATTTCAAGCAACAAATCTAGCTCAGATTTTAAAGTAAAATTATCACCCGGAACTTGATCCAAATTAAGAAGAGAAGAACTAAAAGGTAGCGTCGTGTCTAAGCTATCACCTTGTTCCACAACCTCCATATCTCCGTCGTATATTTTACAAGTTAAGTTACTTATTATTCGTATTCGTACTCAAAATCCGGATGGGTATATATGCGAAGCTTCCTACCTCCAAATCTGGACTGAAGGTTGAGCTCATCAAATCCCTTCATTTTAGCTAAACTCTTCCCCTTTTTACCTACTCGTTTGATGTGACGACGTAAAGAGAAAGCGTGGACAAGATATCTTACACAGAAGCATATAAAATTTCCTGTAAGTAAAAGATTCGCTACATTTTTCGATCTCCTTTCACATTAGAGTCTTTTTTATATGCAAAAGATTGAGAAGAAATTTGAAACACTTTGCAAAAAAAATGATGTTCATCTTGATCTCTAATGTATTCGGAAGTACCTTGATAGATTTCACATTGATGGGTATAATGCGACGCCAACAAGCAGAGCTGTTACGCCATTCCACACGAATAGAAAGTAGCTCGAGATAATTGCAAAGCTGAAGGTGACGGATAACACAATTAGACATATTAGCAGGAGAATAACCGTGGTTTCTGAATCGATTTCATCCTCATTTTCATTAGTCTTCAGAAAAAAAAAGGTTTTTAAAAGTTTATTTTACTTGAAATTCAAAAAAATGTTATAAAAAATCTTTCTTCTAAAAATTCTTACCTCTTCTATAAACATCTCGTGGTGGCTTTGAATTTCCATAATTACACTCAAAGTAAGGAAGAAATAGATGGCAAAATGTAACAATATAAAAATGGTGAAAGCATCGGAGATTACCTCTAGATGTAGGAAATTGGGAGGAAGCATGATGAAAATGGGGGGAGGTTAAGCGCTAAAGGGTTAAGGAAATGAGAGGATACGAATTACCAACACTCCGTTCACGGGTTCTCGATTGAATGACTTTTTTTCTGGGGCAAGCTTTCCTTTTTCTTGCTGGGGATAATCCGTTAATCTTTCATAACAGCATGGATGTAACGAGTGTACATAAAGTTGTTGACAAAACGGTAAAAAAACAAGGTAAAAGTGGTACAAAATGAAGTGCATTCTAGTCTCGTCTCGATTCTCCCCGAAAATGTTTTTTTTTTCATTTTTATGTCACCCAAATAAAAAAATACTCTCGTTTTGTGTCAACATCAGTAATTTGTACACGTGTAAATTAAGTTTCAGACAAATTGACATCTAACGAAAACTTTTCCGTCGGAAAAAAGAAATTCAATGATGTTTTTTATATTTCTATTATATACATTTGAACATTGAAAATTCAACTACAATTCTGCATAGCTATGAATCATTTACCATTAATTTATAGAGATTTTGAATTTTTTTTAAATAAATTTTTTAATTGGTGCAAGCTTCCAGCTACTCTATTTGATAAAATTTCTTTGATCCTTCACAGCAAACTTTTTCTTTGTATTGAATCTGCAGAAACTACTAGAATAAACGAAAACAGGTGAAAACTCGTGGATTCCGATGAAGGGAAAGTTTACAGGTGTTGTATTACATGATGGAAAGAAGGAATGATGATGCAACCATAAGAAGTTGTCAAAATAGCCTATTTCTGTAGGCGATATCGATGTAAAATTGAAGCACAACGATTTATAAAATATCACTAATGATTATGCGACGAATGCGATGAATTGGCTAGAGAACTTAGGATATTCCCAATTCAAGCTACAAAATTGAAAATGTAAACGAGCATCATCCTTATTATATAGGCCTTGTTTCCTAGTTTTGTTGTTTGTTAGAGTTTGGAAAAGTAGAGAAAATCACAATGAAACATGAAGCGTGTTTAGAAAGCAGGAGGGCAGAGAAAGGGGAGATGTATGCCAACTTTCTCCTTACGACGTCGCATGTTTATAATGATGCATTTTACGTAGAATCATTTTGCTCTTTGGCCTTCTCCCGTCTCCATGCTTGCTCCTGTTCTTAATGCAACTGAAAGTTAAGATTGAGGACAATCTCTTCAGATAATCAAGTATATGTACTTATTTAAGCCCACATAAGTGGGTACTAAGGTACTAGGTTTCTTTTACTTTACGAGAGAAAAAATTAGCTGGAATTTTCTAAATTGCTCAGTAATTTCGATTAAAATTGCCGTATTATAGTGTAACTTCTGATGTTCGCTGGATGATGTTAAGAAAGCTTTAAGTCGTCAGAAAGCTACTAATTGGCAAATTTGGAATTTATCTTTTGCAGTGTAGGCTAGCTTTTAGCCTCACATCTGCTAATAAAAATCGATGAATCGACAAAAGTTAAAAAGTGTGAAGCTTACAAAAATTAAGCAATAATAAGAACCTTTACGGAACATTTGACATTGTTTTTCGTACAGTTTCAAGATTATAAGAACTGACGTGTCAAATCAAATAGAACAAAGAAATTTAAAGTGAAAAAATGCAACCAAATAATATCATTGTTTTGAAATACGAGGCTAATTACGTCGTCGAAAATGGAATGACTACGATAAACATCATCACGTTCACGACTTAGAATCTTCTTCTTCAGCTTTATTGAAGCGTAGATGTTTGAAATAAATGGAAACCCGAAAAGTTCAGTACTCAAGAAGAAGAAGAAGAAGAAGAAGAACGAGATTCAATATACTCGAAAAAATTAGAAAAAGATTGAAATGTTAAGTGATTTAATTATTTATTTTGCTCAATAAGTTATAAGAATTGCATCCTTAAATGTTCATTTGATCTAAAAATAAAGCAAGCAAGTTTAAAAAATATCTTCGATCATTTACACAATTACCAAAGTTTCTCAATAAAGTAATTAGCAAAGAAATTTAGCGCATTATATGCATTAAACGAGATAGAAAGCAAATATATGTTATACTAATTTCAATCCTTTTGGTAAGTTAGTGTCTTCATTGAAGCATGAAATTTCATAAGGAAAAAGGTATGTTCAAACGGAGAATAAATAAAGCATGAATAAATGAGAAATTGCTGTCAAAATTAGTGAAATTTTAAGCGAATAATTCAGCAAATAATTTATTTGGAAGAATTATGTTCCAAAGATGTGAAATCATATTATACGTTACATTAAAATTCCATTCTCATTCTATATATTAGCATGATATACATTCAATTTTACATTAGTCTTTCTCTCATAACCAGTCCATCTTTCAAAGTCATTTAAATGGAAGCTTATAAGCGATCTGCTCCTTACCGTTCATTTCATAATTTTTCCCATAGCCTTTCAAAAAATAAGAAGTGTAAATAACTATCTAAATTCTGCATTTATTATTACTATTTATATAATGACTACAAGAAATCTTTTCAGGTCCAGTCTTCCGTTCCTCTTTTTTCCTTTCAGTTTCCTCCCACTCCCCCCGAATTCCTCTCCTGGTCAATAATTTTCCAAATAATTGTTCCAAAAACTGTTCGCAATGCAAGCCCAAGTGTAAAGAGTCTAATTTCCAAACTGAAGAACTCCACAATTGCATTCATGGTTGAGAAAAAGAAGAATAAATCAAGCCAAAATGTGGATGCATCGCTTCTCAACTCCTCCAAATTGTCACCCACCTTTAAAAAAATTATTTTGTGTTAGAAAACTAAAGAACTCAGAGTAAAACCCGAGTTTTTTAAATTAATTTATATAGTTTACGACTTACAAGAAGTACAGGCTCCGAAAACCCTTCCAAAATCAAAGTAGATGAGACAACAAATACTTCAGCGTAAATATTTATCAATCCAAATGTTGTCAACCCTGATGATTTGATGCTGAATGCATAGAACATGAAGAAATTGAGGAGATAAAACTTCAGCTTGAGAAGTGGCTGAAACCGTCTCACTCGATAAGGTGGGCAGAACCAGTGGTAAACATGGCAAATGAGAAGGTTCAAAATATCAGTGACTATCACTGACCTCCCAGAAGTTAGGTATAGTAGGATGGAGGATGATGACATGATCAGATAGTCCATCGCTTCCATTTTACTATTATTTCATTAAAACAAAAATTTTGATTGACATAAGTGCGGCAATTTTTTTTAGTTCTAATTATACCGAAAATAATAGATTGCACTAAAAGTTAAGGAATTAATTATGGTAGCAAAAAGTACCCAAGTTATATCAAAACTAAACGTTTCCCTTTTGATCGCTTGTTTAAAACCTTCCGAAAATCTATTTTCTTTAAGAAGAACTGGAGACAATTCATCCATATCATGATACTGTATTTTCAATGACAAGGACAGTAATGAAGCGGATGGACTATAATCATGCATAAATTCTTCTTTGCCATTGCATTATTTTATAGATTTTGGATTTAATGGTGAACGAGAAGAAAACCAATACCTTAATGATGACCCAAAATATTAGGTAAGTACACACAAATAATTTATTATAAGATATCAGGTATTTTCAACTAAAAGACAAAATGAGCTAGAAAAATATTTATGTGGGAGATATTTATATACGTGGGATCTCAAATCCGATATTGGAATAGGAAATAATTTCAGTCACAATGAGTTCCGCCGGATGTCTTGAGGGGGAATTATTGGGAAATGGAATTGAGGTTACCTCTAGCTCAAGCATATTATTATTACGCTTTATGTGTGAGAGTATGTTTGTAAATTTACATACGTTGGCATTTTGGCGGATTTCATAAGCGACGAATTCTATTGCAAATGATCCAGCATGAAAGAGAAGACCCGAAGAATGAAAAACATATTATTGAAGAGGACAACCGAAGAAAAAAAATATCAAAATTCTCAATGAAATATGTAGAAGCATCTTCACGACTCCTCCATTCTGCTCTTCAACCAAACGTTGCAAATGAAGAAAATATTCTTCTATCAACCTTTTTTCAGCATATTCAATTTTTAATGTCGTTGCTTCATTTCTATATGTTGTTTGCAATAATCTTTTTCTAAGAAAATTATCCCTAAGAAATAATATGCGAAATCGGTAGAATATTATCTCAGTTTTGTAAAATCGTAATAATGCTTGGTCGCATGTCGCATTTCATCTTCTTTGTGATACTTTTTTCCTGGTAATTTTTTTTAACACATTTTTTGTAAACTTCAAATTTGTAACCGTTCGGCGATTAAGCACCTCCAAATTAAAAAGCTACATGCAAAAAATAAATTATTTTAATACTAAATATTAAACTTAAAATTACCTGGTAAAACTGGAAACGTGCTAACACCTCCTGTTGGGATGATTCACAACTTCAGTCTCAACAAACACAAGTGGTACTGATCGCGCTGGAACAGGATTCTCTACAATGTGCTCATGAGCTAATACCGAGCTATACGAACCAATTTCCTCGTCTTCAATCCCGTTTATTTCTTCATTAATATACAGTTCTTCGTCAGAGTCATACAAATCATCTTGACAAAACTCTTGGTTTACAAAGGATAGGAATTTGTAGCACGTTATTACTCTCCAAATAGATTTGAGACATGGGATGAAACTGGAAGAGCAACACAATTCTCCCCACGTTTCATCATCAAACGCGTTAGTAGCACATTTTAGAGGACGACACCCACTCAGCTCACAATCGATATGGTAGCCAAATGCGTTCATGAAGAATTACTAAAAAAAATTGCTAATATTAAAAATTACGGCGTTAAAAATCGTAAAAAAATGTGTGATAAAAAAGTATTGTCTTAATCCGCAGATTTAAGTTTTTTACTGTTTTAAACACTGGTTTTTATGTTTTTTTAAAGGGAAGTCAAAGCTAGAGCAAATCCCCCATTTTCCCTGGGGTTCTGGAGAAAGTAAAAAGGAAAGTGAGTTACACTCTCCGTTGAAACAAGAACTGAGCTATTTTCTTCCTCATTTTCTGCTCCCATTTCTACATTCTCGTATTCGCATGTAAGGATGGATGATTGATGCTTGTTTTTGTAAATACACCATGCCATGTTTTTGTTCCAAGTCCCAAAGAAGATGGGTAGAAAAGGGAGGACTGAACTGAGCTTCTGTTTTCCTTTAACATATATTGGACGTCAACTCTCTTTCTCTCTATCTATTTTGAAGAGCATAAGTGAGAGCACATCGTTTCGTTGTGTTGCAACCACACGTCTTATAGGTTAAGTACTCAATTTTCTGGGTTTAAATTAATAAGTAGTGGTGTACGCCTTTGCACTTGCCCAAATCTAATAATGTCTCTTCTCAACCACCTGAAGATGGGAAGGAAAATTGCGATGCTTCGATTTATCCTTCTCATATTGTCTCTTGTATTTTGTGTGTATGATAATTTCATACATGAAAGATAATCACATCAGCCTCAAAAGCCTATATGTGTACTTTAGAGGCTAATGGACGACATGCGGAACATTGAACATGGAACATGGAAGAGGTCTTCCAAGAAGGAAGTGCAAATTACACAAAGTGGCATTGATTCTTAGGTTTTGCGAACAAATTTTCAATATTGGCACAAACAAAATGCCATTTATCCTCTTTCTTAAGGGTTTTGAGCGAGGTAGATTCCTATTTTCTAAAACAGCGTGGAGAGCAAGTACAGAAAATTAACAGAAGGAGCTGAGTAGAGGAACTAAATTTGATATTAAAAGGTGGGCTTGTGTATTGCTCCTCAAAATTTCATTTGATACCTATCTAAATGTACCAAATATGTCTACTTTCTAAGTGACAAAGGCAGAGGAGATGAAAGTGTCATGGACAAACTAAACTTTGAGGCTAATAGCTTCTGAAATACGGAGCAAAATTACCTTTACATTTGTTGCATGTTTATAGTTCTTGGTTTACCGACTAGGAACATGGGTTATGAAATGTTTTGAATGGGTATAAAATGTTTTTAGTTTTAGTTTGTAACAACTTCATCAGGATGTGCCAACTCTTTATTTTTTTATGTAGATAAATATTATTTTGCATAGTTGACAGTTAATGGGAAATGCATTAGAAATTATACAAAAATATTGTACTTCGCAAAGAAATCTAAAAAAGTATCCTTGTCCAGCTGAATCCACACGATTAAGTATATTCTGAAGACAACCAGTATGCAATAATATTATGGTGTATTGTAGGTGATTTTGGTGAATGAGCAATAATTTCTATGGAGGCTTGGCCAAAATATGTGTTGAAATAATCAATGCACAAGTTGTTACTTCATGCAAGCGTGTGAGAATCATGTACACACCCGGTGAAAGCAACAAGTAGGAAGTATCTTGTCATTAAGATTCAATAGTGGTGTCGACGTGCTCGATTTTCTAGCTAAAGCATATTGTAACCAACCACTTGATAGTTCTCAGAAGGCTTTCCCTTACGCTTAAATTCACTGATTCTCATATTAACCCTCTTCAGAAACCTGAAGCAACTACACACAAAGTAGATTACTTGCGTACATAATTTCCTACGAACTAATCTAATGGTACATTTTTTTCTAATATGGTTTGTTTACGTACTCAGATTTTTATTAGTTTGTGGGTAAAAGGTTAAGTTTAAAGGTGAAGTTTGAAGTGGTACATGGTTATTCATAATATAAGTAAAGAATGTGCAAAGTATATAAGGGTAAATTAATTTTAGCGTAATAAATTAAAGGCTTACCTCTTAAAAACACTTGATTTTATGCCAGTTAAACATCCAATTGAAATGTGAAACACGCAAAGAACTGGAGTTGAAGAAAATTTAGAGGTGATGTCGAACGGTTTTAAAATCACACATTGTATATATGTTTTTCTACATGTATTCACAAGCGTTAAATGGAACTTTTGCACGTTTGGTTTTCTATCCGCTCAATGCCTTAAGCTTTATTGTGTATTGTGAGAAGGAACCTTCTGTAAAATGTTTTTTTCTTCCGTTTTTGATAATAATGCCACGTTCCATCATTTAATCCCTCTGTAAAACTTCATGTAGCAAAAACGCTGTAAACCCCATAAACAAATAGGTCGTCCAGATTGCCGGCAATTGGGCCAGGAGTATTGCTCCAATCACCGCGAATAGTGAAATGAAGAACCAAATCTGGAAACCAGGTAGATTTTCATCCTCTCCCATTTCTTCTGCGTTATTACCCTTGAAATAAATTGCAATTCAAGACTTTTTTCTTCAACGAAACAATTTACAAAATTTAAAATTGGAAAATATTTTATCTTATAACTTCCTTACTACTTGCCCGTCGCCTCTATTCAGTGCCAAGATGCCGAAGCTTACACACACCCTTATCACAATCCCAGTAGTTAGAAGAAGCACATAAGTTATTGATAACACACTTAAAATAGCATCTACCGCTAAATCTATGACTGCAGATTCCTCTCCCGGAAAAGTTAATGCCGTGTCGGGCACCATAATTGTGTTTAAAAATTCACAATAAATGTTTAAATGCTTTGTAATATCATGCGAATATATATATTTATCTCAGTATATTCCAACTTCCAACGTTCCACAATCCGCAACAGTTTCTTCAAACATTTCCTGAGCTATAGTGAAGTGGAAATGGGATTCCAAAACGTTCCGTTACACTCGCTCTCTTCCAGTTCCTTCTCCTCGGATGGAGTTTCGGGGCTAGGAAATAGGTATGAAATCAGCCGAGAGGCTGAGGATTCCTTCGCTTTGGCATTTGTATCAAGAAAGTTCCATCCTCGTTAGCTGGACATACGCTAAAAATGAGAGGCTGTATGAAACTTTCAATATGCTTTGAGCATATGAATACTTGATCTTCAGGCTTCCACATTAGTCTTACATTTGCATTCTCCCGAAGAATTTTCGGGAGACAATACATTTTCAATACTCTAGAAATGTCTCGAAGGACTCCCTGTTTTAATGGCAAGTCATCTCCTATTTACTTGGAAGCATGGTGTTTGTTATGATACTTTTTTGTAAACTTTTTCGTCTCGTAAGGAATGTTTGATTTACTTTACGTTTACAATTCTTGATTCGAATGCGAGTGAATCCGTATTTTTTTGAAATGTTTCATAGATCGGCGAATGATAGGCGTAGGGATTTCATGATGATTTATATTTTTATTTTTATACTGCAAACAAATTGAACACGTGCTGATATCTCGGATGAAGATGCTTTTTTCAATGGAATTAGAATCAGACTGCGCTCATGTTATGTCTAATAGGAATAAAATGAGACGTTTGAAGGTGAGTTTCAGTTCTCATGATAGCGATAGGAGCACCAACTTTTTACTTCTTTTTATCTGATCGGAATAAACAGTTTTTTTAAACAACACGTGTTTGTGAGCAGATTGTATGTTATATATACTTTGCGTGCAAAGGTTACTTTTTAATGGGCAGCAACCCGTTGCTGCTGAAATAATTTGATGCTATTTGACAATGGTACTTTTCAACTGAGCTTCAAACTTTAAACTAGCACTATAGGCTCTAACGAAGCATGAAATTAATGTTAAATCCTAGTCTAATTTTATACTTAGAATTTCCTTCAATTTCGTTTTGAAATGAGTCATTTTCCTACCTGTCATTAAAAAACTGATGCAATGTGTTTAGAAACTAGATGATTCAAAGGGTTTTTGATGCATGTTTAAACATGTATAGTTTTCAAGTTGACAATAATATTTGAAATGTTTTGAAGAAGAATACACGGGCATCGTCTCATGCTGTGATTATTTGCGTTTTACGTGCATATTATACATTATTTAAAATAAATTCAGCTAAATTTAAATGGTAATTCAAGACTTTATGTAATGAATTTTGCAATATATTTCCTAAAAAATACCAGATGTGTTCAATTAATACATTTGTTTGAGTTCATAAGTAATTTGTAAGGTTCCTCACTTCTCAATATAGTTTGTGTTTTATTCAATGTGTAGATTATTCAAATCAATCATGATTTTTGTGACTTATAGCAATATGCACCTCTCCCCAGATCAATGTACTTTTTAAGCGCTTATTGTATTTAAGCTATGATCTTTATGTGATCTTGCACACACGGCTTCTCCGTGTAGGCAAGAAGGTATCATATTTTACATGTGTGTTTTAATATACATAAATCTCATTTGTTAGGATATTCAATTATTTTTACTTTGAATTATGTATTATAATATTTCAGTCTTCATTCAAGTTCTCATTTTTATGTCTAAAAATAGACTAAGTGTCCCTGTATTTTCTAAAAATAGATTTAATGTGAATGATCGCTGTGTCATTCCTCCCAAAAAGGTATCATTCAATTTCAAGTATATCATTTGTGAAACTCCAAAAACTAATCAGAAGCATTTTGACTGCAGAGGAAGAAACAAGTAGAGTCTCTCGTCCTGCAAATAAATTGACGATTTTAAGTACAAGTTAACAAATACATAGCCTTCGCCTGTGTCATTTTTTTAGCTAGGAACTTTTGAGCCCAGCAGCCTTAGTTCCCTTTTAGTCTCATTTATTGCACCAGAAACTCCTACTCCACCTCGCACCACCTCAGAGAAATACAGAATTTAGAGTCAAGCCTTCTCATTCCACTCCACATAGCTTCATATCATACTTCCAAACCTGACCTTCGACCCATCAAACCCCAAGGAGGCAACTTATCTTACCATACCAATCAAAGTGAGAATTCACACATCATCCCATTCTCTATCGATTCACTATTACATACATCAACCAACTCACAGCGCACAACATTCACGGAGGAATTCACGAAGGCATTTATTAGTGTATCTTTACTTATATGATTTACGAAGTTAAATCGAGGATTTTACTCCTTTAACTTCGTATGAGTCGTCACCTAAATATTCTAAATTTGTTCAACTTCTCCTTCACCTTCAAAAAATATTGCTTATGAATGCAGGAAATATGTACCTGGATGGAAAGGGAGTGGCCTTGAGCTCAATTCTACCCAAAGCTGTTTTCATATGACATTATAGTTTTATGCGTTATTACATGCGGAAGAAGCAAGAAAAAAACGGAAGCAAAATCCGAATACATTATGCGAACACAGATTCTTGTAAAGATATGACATTGCCAGAAAATTGGCTCAATTTTAAATTTTGCTTTGAACACTATAAAACCAATTGAAATCCAAAATAGAATTCAACTGCATCATATATAAGAATATATTTATGTGAAAAACTTAAATAACGTCTTCGTAACGAATCAAATATTCAACTCGTCGTCAAAAAATACTTATTTCTAACTTTTATCTTGATAAATTAATTCAATCTTTCAACTGCAGCCGCAACTGAAGAAACGTTACGGAATAATGTAACTTGAATGATTTTACATTAAAACAATAAAAAATAAGATATATTTTTAAATGTTTTAACAAATTTTCGTACCTAGACTTTTACTACGCAAATATATCTGTAGTTGTGTAAGTTGCACATTTAAATCAGGAACAAGACGTGTAAGTCACTTTATGAAACATCTACCGAAAGCATAAATTTTGACCGCTTATTAACAAAAATAATTTTTAATTTATAATGGATGTAAGTTCTGAGTTCATTTCTGAGTTCCTCTATTTCTGAGTTTATAATACATGTGAAAACCATTTCACTGTGATAAGCTGTTGATTCTTTATTTGAATCTAGAACTGCCATTTAAAATTGTGAACATTGTGACCGATCCACATCCATATATCTCGGGTCACAAGTGGTCCAGAGGTCTGAAATTCCTTTCAAATTATTTTTTGACCTAAGCTGTCGATGCACCAAATTTGGTGTCAATCGCTCCAGTAGTTTCTGAGAAATCGTGTTCACAGACAGACAGACAGACGGGATACTGAAAACAATATCTATCAATACACGTTTACAACGTTTCGTTAGATAATAAGTACCTGAAATATACGGAAATTAAGGTATTTATGCAACCCTGTTTTTTTTAAATTTTTATGAAAAGATAGAGCAGAAATACAGATATTAGTAGAAGCATACGTAAATCCTCTCGGCGAGTCGGCGACAGAGATGTAGTTACACAAGAAAACTGGCGCCGTCTCCTTGCGTCTTAGTTCCTTCACGTTTACGTCAACGAGAATGACGTTGATTTACATACTTACACGATTCGAAAATTTAAAAGTAGCAGAGACAAAGACAAAAAGTTCTTGTAAAACTACACAGAAAGACCAAAGGCCCATCCTTTCTTTGTTCTATATATATACATAAGTCCAAAATGTACATATTTTCATGAATTATGCATGAGATGAGATGATATGAATGCCCAGCTCATATCTCCTTAAAACGAGCGAAACTTGAGATAATTCTTCCACTGTTTCTCAGCCTCTCAGCTGAAGAGGTTATCACCTCTCTCTCTAAACCCTTTCAGCTGCAAACCAAAACAACCTTGGTTTTGACGTTTGACTTTGACGTTGAACTCCTGGACTGGAAATATGGATTTGGACAATTACAAACTCACCTATTTTGATCTAAGGGGAATAGCTGAGCCAATTCGCCTTATTTTCAGGTACGCTAATGTTCCTTTTGAGGATCATAGGGTGACACCAGAAACTTGGAAGGATGTAAAGAAAAGTGAGGATATAATTTACAAGTAAAAACTTAAGTTATTATATAAATTTTCAAAACTTAAAAAACATTTTTTTTTAAATTTTGTAGCATTCAAATGGCAACAGCTACCTTTTTTGGATTGTAATGGGAAAATTCTCACGCAGTCGGTCGCAATTAGTCGGTTTCTTGCTTCCAAATTTGGGTTAAATCCACCTCCCAAGGATGGTGCTTGGAATGAAGCAAAATGTGACGAGATTGTGGGAGCTATTAACGATTTAAGACTGCGTAAATAACAGTAATTTTCAGTATAAATCAAAATTGTTATGAAATTCATGAAAAATTATGAAAAATTTATTTATTTTTTATACGTAGAAATCAAGTCGTATGTCCTATCCAAAATGGGGATAGGTAGCAAGGAGGATGGAGCCTTGCTCCGGAATACTTTGCTTTCTTCCTCTGTGCCCCGCTTTCTAGAGAATTTGGTTGAGATTTTAGACTCAATTCGGAAAGATGCTGGTAATGATGATGGTGATGCATTTTCCGAAGGGAATTTCATTTTCGGGGGAAAGCCAGTCTGGGCCGACTTTTGGCTAGCCCATTTTACCGACCAGTGGGTTGAGGTTGGGGAGGAGCCAAAAATGCTGGAGAAGTATGAAACTCTAAAGAAGCAACAAGAGGAGGTGTACAACCTCCCTGGAGTTGCGGAGTGGATAAAGGAGAGACCAAGTTCAATCATTTGAATTTGGTGTGTTGATTTGATGCTCGCTTGGAAAAGCTTGAAAGGAATTATAACAGTTTTAATTTAGAAAAAAATCATGTTTATCAAAATTTATTTTTTGTAGGTTTTGAGAGACGAATAAAAAGCAATGCAAAATTTTGAAAATTTAAATATCCTCTGCAAGAATATAAATATACAGAATATTTGTATACAAATAATTTATTCGATTGCAAAACATTGCCAATCTAAAAAATTCCAAAATGTGGAAATGCTGGCAATCATCCAATATTTTTTCCATTGCAATGGGCACTGTACGTGTACCTATGAAAAATTCTAATCGTTTCACTTCTTGGAACTATATTTTCTTTCTTTCCAACATTTGAGGGCAGGACATTAAGCTTCTCGTGCTCGTTTTTTCCATCTATATCACAATTTTTATTATGTAAAAGGAGCTACAAGAGTATTTTTCAGACTAACTAACTCAGCTGCAAATCTTCTTATTATTATTTTTTCGTTTTTATTGGTTTTGTAATAAAAAAAAGTAAAAATGTTGGGATTTTTGAAACTTCCAAAGTATTTTCCTCTGGTAATTTTCTTCCTCTCCCTTTTCATTCAAGGAGAGGCATCTCCAGGTAAGTTATTTCATATAATGATAATAAAAGGAGTTAGAAATTAGTGTGTATTTAGTGAAAAATCTCTAATTTTTTGAAAATTTTGTTGATTCCAGTGCGAAAATTGATGGTCAAGGCCAACACTGTTTTTCATCACGATCTGGACTTGGACAATAAAGACTTTGTAACATCCCTGGAACACAAACAAGAAGCTGAGGACAAAGATTTCCTTCTACCACCGCTGTTAGCAGTTGATAACGATGACGTACCCCATTCCCGTACCAAACGCTATCGAAAGCGTTCACCCATAAACAAAATTGGACTTTAATTCTCATCCCAACGATTTCATCTACCCTGATTGATCATTTGGTTCTCTCGTAAACGACTTTAAATTGGAAAATAAAATTATATTAAAGCAAATTTTCCTAAAAGCCCACCCACTTAACTTA
>JAANSM010000361.1:0-30805 GCA_036850725.1 Orchesella villosa | reverse complement strand
AATTTTTTCAGTTCTTTTCTTACCCAGCGATCTTATTGCGGAGGGGTTTGCTAGGAATGATAGCTATCTCCTCGCAAATCCTCTTGTTCGTATGAAAATCCAAAGTAAGACGAGTGTAGTATTTTTCAATAATAACTCGTGAAGCCTTCTTCACGGTCTTGGTCCTGACGCGACCCTAAAAAAACCCAGAAATGGTTCAGTTAGTTTAATATTCAAAACTTGACTCTTCTTTTCATTTTTCAAACCAAAAATCAACATCATCAAATATAATCACAACACAATACAATCCCCACCATATACAAAGCTAGTTCCAACCACTGAACAATTTCAAATAACACAATTCAATCACAAACATTAGCAAAATACATTAACTAATCAATTAACACCCACAACCCCATTAAATTTTAACAATAACTTACCATTCTGACAGATTTTTAATAAAATTTAAGGAATCAAACTGACGACAAGTCCGATCGGCTTTCAGAAGAGCACACACACCGTGTTCTCAGTTTACTTGGTCGCGCTGCTTATTCCCATTCACTGACTTGGTCATAAGCATAAAGCAAGAAGTTCTGCCTGACTGTCGCTCTGTCTGTATGGATGCCTTACACAAGTGCATGAAAACGAGAAAACCAGAACACCCTTCATTCTTTTACTAATAAAACAAGCATTACCTTTAGTGCTTAAAAATATAAGGAGCTATTTGGTGGATTTTTTATACATATCAAAAGAAATGTAACACTTTTGCATTTAGAATGCATATAAAATGGTAGCTTGGTTTTGATACGAGAATATCATATCTTGTAAAGGAATATTTTCTCCTGTGTGGCAGCTCGGGAAGGGAATGAAACGCATAGAGCGAACTCTTTTTGCCCCAACTGCTATCCAATCTTACATCATCAACATCATCAACTTGGTGTTATGTTCATCGAAATTGAACAAAGGATAATATTCGATGGGAAGTGAATTATCAATTTTGTCAATAGCTGTGATGATAGAATTGAGATTGTGGGGTTAAATGGAAAAGGTGATAATAGGGAATTCTGTAAAAAGTCAATAAAAGCATTTTTTGGTTGTTTACATTTGATTCTTATTCACTGAACTAAAGTCGTTCAATAAAGATGCATTTGGATTTCACCTCCAATTACATGGTATACAGTATCCAGTAGGTGGTAGGTACTAAATAATCTGTTTGTATTTTCGGTATCGGTTAATATTTATTGGGATGTTTTCATAGCTGATAGTATTTTATACTATCAACTATGTTATGTTATAATTGATAATTGTATTTACTGGTGACTTGAGGGTGCATGTATTTGTTTTATTTTTAACTTTTTATAGTATGAATTATTGTGCATGAGGTTTACTATTACTATACACTATATACAAAGGTTGACGGTTGTGTTGTCAGCAGTCAACAGTGGTTGTGCATGAATAGTAATGCCATTTTTACCCTCCTGTCCAAGCTGGTCGTTTGGGTATTAGGTTTAAGGGGCAAGGGTTCTTCAAGATACAAGCAAGCAAGAATGCGATTTCCCTTTTTGAACATTAATCAATCGTTAATCGTTTGCTAAAGGTTGAAGGTATGTTTTCAGTTGTCCGATTTCGTTTTGGAGATTTGTTTTTCTTTCATCTTTTTGGATTGGGGTCATCCCGTTCCAGTTCTTCACCTGAATTTTATAAACTATACAACAAACAACATACGTCATACGTAGTAGAATATGGAACAAACAAAACAAAAAAAAGTGTTGTGATTGTGTGAGTAAGACTGCCATGCTTTTTAGTGAAAACAAAAAACCTTGAAACTTATTTTTTTTACTTTACAGGCACAGGAGGCTACAATGACAATGTTGAATGTATAGGTGATAGGTACACAAGTATTAGCTAACAGCTTAAAGCCGCATTACACAATCCAGCTGACCTTGAGGATGGTTGATGGTTGATGATGAGGGTTGGTTAGCGTGGATGTTGGACAAGAAGAGAAGTAACCTGTAATTTACCCATCCAAAATCATTTTTATCATGATGTTGAGAGATGTAATGATTTACTCCCCGTCTTCCCTTACGTGTACGTGCATCCAGCTGGACTCGCTCACGAATTTTTAGGTACGGTATGGAGAATTAAAGAGTCCAATTATTCTATTCTACAATATATGACGGAGATTCTGAGGTATGACGCTGGTGGCTGGTATGCTTTTGTCTATGATTGTTTGATTTAACATAGGTTCACATGTCTTCAAAGGGATCGCCCTCAACAGTCGTAAATCTTCAATAGAATCTTGTCAATTCCTTACAATAAGCTCAAAACGCCTTGCTCGGATTGTCGAAAGAGGACGAAGGGTCGGGTGTAGAATAAAAAAGAAATTTAAGGAGATTTCATGTAAAGGTCTTGCCCTTCTTTCCGTAAGCCAAAGCAAATTGATCAAAGCATTTTCAAAGGTTATTTATCCCATTTTGCATGTGTGTACAAGTTCACTGGGAATAGTTGTTTTTCTGAGCGATGAAGATTTAATTATTGTTCATTTTAGTCTGCAACGTTAGAATATGGAGAGGGGTTTCTTTTGTATAGAATAGTTGTAGTCATTGGTCGTAGCATAGTGGCAGTCAGCAAACTTGTGATACTGATAATGCATCACATCACCTTACGTTGTCCGTGTGGTAGCTGCGTGTACTCAACTCTTCCAATCTTTAATGCTAAATCCAAGTCTTTCCATGTTTTTATGTTTCGTTATATCTATATATTTGGCAACTTTATAGGTTTATATACCTAAGGAATCTATCTGCGACGTTGTGTTGTGTTTTTTAACAGAGCAAATACGGCAGTGGAGAGAGAAACAAGCTACAAAGTTGTTTCACGCGACAAACACATGAGGTCACATTTCTCCACTCTTTGATTCCCCAAAAAATATTGGTATTCCTATATTGTAATCTGTGGGATTTCAATGTTTTATGTGATGTTAGACATGATTCTATTAGAACGATGAGGAAGAGTATATAGTTATCGTAAACGATAACCTATTTGACGGACATCCACATCTAGTTGTCAGACAGGCAGGATACTACACTGCATCACATCTCTAGCAGATGACAAGACGTTTTTTCTACTTCTGCTCATCATCATTCATGAATGACACAACTGCTTGTGCTTTGTGCTTATTGTGAACATACCTTATGTGAAAGGGGATGAGATATTATAGATGTGGAAATGAGCAGCAGATTTTAGTAGCAAGTGAACAAGCTCAAGAGCAACAACTCAACTTTAGAAAAGGGGCTGGGGGTTAAGATCTTCTCAAGTAAGTTTATTAGCCAGGGTAGCATCAACGCAAGTGAATTCAAGTTACTAATTTTAGTCTGAGCAGTAGTGGTCATACTTATCGGAGGCATTATATTATTTCTTGTGGCATTTTGTTTAGTTCGCAGGTAGTGAAATCCATATCGATCATCATAAGTAAATGTCAGATTTAATAGTTTCATTTTAAGTCTTTGTTCGCATATATGACTGCTGTTCCTACAACTTTGTTATTAGTACTTATTATCGACGGTCGGACAACGCTTCAGATACAGATCAGTTCAGCCTAATTCCAATCCTATCGTTTGCTAAACCAATTCTATAACCTTTGCATGGCAACTGATACTGAAATAGAGAACAGGACGCCAAAAAATCATAATGTATCGAGCCATTTCCATCTGTCTATAAGTGCATTACTGAAACTGAACTACCTTGTTCCATTTTTGTTTATATTCAACTAGTTAGTGAGTCGTGTAGTCGTAGAATACAATTTAGTGTAGCTCGTACGGAGTGAATGAACGTCTCAGAGCTCAGCTCAGGTATACATCTGCATGCAACTAATTCGCACTCCAATGCAATGCACCATATACCATTTGTTTTTGTTGAATCAAAACAAAACAGATGCTGATGCAGTCAAAGGATAGGAAGCATTGCATTTACAATAAGTAAATATTATGTGTGTGTATTCGAAAATAGAAGAGGAGTTGTGAAGATATTTTTCTTTTGCGCTTTTAAGGTTGCCTGCTGTTGTCTAAGGCTTAGTTGTTTTTCCATCGAAAAGAAGTGGGGTTAGCTAATTTCGTGAGTAATTTAGATCAAGGGCAGAATTTAAAATAAGATTATCCCTGTTCTCTTTGAATGACTGTTAACTGATGTGACCTGATGTGATTGTATTTGATTTTCAGGTGTAATTTGGATGTTAGCAACTTAGAGAAGACTTGAACTACGTTGGTTCTAATTTGTGGAAGGTAAACGTTGAAGTTTTGACAAATTGTTTTCTAGCTATTAATCTGACAGCGAATAGAATGAGCCTGAGTGGTATTACCACTTTGAGATGTCTTCGAAACTCTGCTGGACGAATTGTCCATCCGAGGCAGAACAGACTGCCCAGTAAAGGTACTACAAATTATTTGAAAAGATTGAAATTAGTTAGACACACTGGAATAAGTTAAGTATAAATATGGCTTATTTCTGTTTTCAGGATTTGTGGAGTTTTCTTCCGCATCGATTCTGCTCGGTCGAGTTCCACCTGGATCGGTACCCCCACCACCACATGCCTCAGAAAGCGGAAAAAGTAGTGAGACAACAAAACGGACGACTGGGTCAGGCTCTGGAAGTGGAGTAAGGGGTGGGAGTTCATCTGGAAAAGACGGTTTAACTTGCCCCAAATGTGGAGATCCTTGTGTACATGTTGAAACTTTTGTCTGTAAGTTTTTGTATCATTGAAATGCGATTTAAAATCTATCGGTACTTAACTTTTGATGTTGTATCTATTGTCTAAATTCTAGCGTCTACAAGATTTGTTAAATGCGACAAATGCCAACACTTCTTCGTAGTCTTATCTGACTACGATGGCCGTAAGAATGTTCGCGGAGAGCCTCAACGGGCGGAAGGCGACTTTGCACAGGCTCGTCAAAATTATGCTAACGCAGCGTACAAAAAGCAACCCCCACCACCCAAAAAGATTTTTGAATTTTTGGATAGACACGTTGTGGGTCAAGAACAGGCGAAAAAGGTGCTGTCAGTAGCTGTTTACAATCACTATAAAAGGCTTAGTGTAAATATTCAAACACCTGCCCAGAAACAAGCTGCTGAGTCCTCGGTTCGCAACCTAGACGGCTTCACAGACCTTTCCAACACCTTTTCTCACCGTAATTATTCGTTTGAAATTGGTAGTAGCACTAATTTTTTGTAACATCACACAAAGAAACAGGGTGAATGATTTTGTTTTCAGATCTGTTACATCTTGGTGGTTTAGGTCATAGTGCCCTTGGTGCATATCCTCAAGGCCATCAGCCTCACACACATCCACATCACATTGGCCCAAGTTGGGCAAACTCGGATACATATTATGAGGGTCGACACACCAGGGGGCAACCTCTTGGCGGTGTAGGTCCTGGTGGACCTGGGTCTCCATATGGCCCCTCGATGGCACAACCACCACCTGGTACAACTCCAAGTGGCCCACCAAGTGGCAGTGACGTGCTGGACTCACAAAATAGTGAACCGAAACTCGATAAATCCAATATTTTATTGTTGGGACCTACGGGATCCGGCAAAACATTGTTAGCCCAAACAATTGCCCAATGTTTGGATGTGCCTTTTGCAATCTGTGACTGTACAACTTTGACTCAAGCTGGATATGTTGGTGAAGATATCGAGTCGGTGATTGCAAAACTGTTGCAGGATGCAAATTACAACGTAGAAAGGGCTCAGACAGGAATAGTATTTTTGGATGAGGTGGATAAAATTGGAGCAGTACCTGGAATTCATCAATTGAGGGATGTTGGTGGTGAAGGTGTACAGCAGGGGATGTTGAAGGTCAGAAAACGATATTGCACAAGCAAGTATTACTAAGTATTATTCTTTTATGTTGTAAAATCAAAGAAAAAATAATCATTTTTATTTCTAATGATCAAATCAAGTAATTTAAATGAAGACATGAAGTAATTATCTGTATATGATGTAATTTTCAGATGTTGGAAGGTACGATTGTAAACGTTCCGGAGCGCAATGCTCCACGAAAGCTTCGTGGCGAATCCGTTCAAGTAGACACAACAAATATTCTATTCGTAGCATCTGGTGCATTTAACGGAGTAGATAGGATAATATCTAGACGAAAGAATGAAAAAGTAAGTGTTCGTGAAAAAATTCAAGCCTTTAATTGCTTTTGACTTTCTACAAGAAATTGTGAAAACGTAGGTGAAATATGAAATATTATTCATTTATGTGGTTCTGGTTTGCTGTAGTACTTAGGCTTCGGAGTACCTTCTTCTGGATCTCAAGGAAGAAGAGCTGCGTCGCAAGCGGGAGTTGCACATATGTCAGGAGCAAATATGTGACGCTGCCGAAGATTACGCAGAGATGGATGCTTATATGAAGCAAGTGGAAGCTCGTGACCTAATTGAATTTGGAATGATACCGGTATGACAGATCTTGCCACCAATTTAAATGCTACAGCACACTGTGATATTGTTCAGTTTGAGTTTGAGGACACATTTGTTTTGTTTGTTGCGTTGTAGGAATTCGTAGGCAGATTTCCTGTTCTTGTTCCATTCCACTCCCTCAATGAAGGTTTACTAGTCAGAATACTCACAGAACCTAGAAACGCAATGATCCCGCAGTTCCAGAGGTTGTTAGCGATGGATAAGGTTGACTTGTCGTTCACCTCTGACGCCCTCCGGGCAATATCGCGTTTAGCATTAGATAGGAAGACTGGAGCTCGTGGATTGAGGGCAATTCTGGAAACAATTCTTCTTGAACCTATGTTTGAAATACCTGGGTAAAAATAGATTAATGCTGGTTCAACTAAAATTATAAGTTTCAGGTTTCAACAGTAGGTTTATATTACTGTGGCCTTGCATTATTTTGCAGATCTGACATCACCGCAGTTCATATAAACGAAGACGTTGTATTGGAAAGACATTCTCCAATTTATACTAGAAACTTGACAATGGACTGCAAGGATTCTTCCTCTCCTGATCATCGGTCTGATAGCCCATCCCCTCACCAAGAAGAGGTTATGCTGGAAGTTAAAAGAAGAGCCTAATTGTCGACGCATTTCCTTCCGCAGATTAGATTCTTCCTTGTCGAAGTCGTAGCGCCGCATAACTACCATAAAATCGCAAAAAAATACAGATTTCAAAATTGAAAGTGCAAACGATGAATAAAACTATCGTGTATGACGCCAAACCGCGCTTCGTTCTTAAGAATTTAATAGAGAAGCTTAAAATATCCTGAATATTTCTATTTCTGAAGGTTAGTGCTGTACAAGAAACATAGTTTGTAACTAGATTACACGAAGAGAGAAAGTAAAGTAGGATTTCCAGTTAGGAAATAAAAACATCGGACACTGGACAGAGGTAATTTCCTCGGAGAGCATTTGTATTACTTAATAAATACTGCATTTCATCTTTTTTTAGCCTTATGCATTTTAAATTTTCAAGACTTTTAGTGTTTATAAGAGTTGTTATAGTTGTTGGTTAAGCCACGTTTTGATGATTATAATTCGTTTAGAGCTCAAGAAGAGGGTATACATATACATCTTAAATGCCATGATAAGATGATAGAAAACGGTTTGTATATTGACAGATATGATATATGGCTAGAAGCGATGTCGCGTTAGGGTGTAGTTTTAAGATCTATATATATGGACGCGAAGCTGTGAATCATGATGACCGGTTTCGTCGCAGTTCTTATAAGGACTTTTATTTAATTCAACTAAATAAGCAAGACTTGTACCGAGTAACACCCTAAGTATATGCAATTTTCGATAAAATGTAATTAAGAAAATGAACAGTGATACACTGAAAAAGAATGAAAACAAATAAAAGAGATTTAAATGATACCATAAACTAAAGTATATAACTAATATCTGCATTTTATTTCGATTATTTACAAGTGAATAAGTATTAATGTACAATTACAATACGTACCACCTATACTTGTCTATATTTCAGGACTTCTTTGTAACTCCCTTTCCACTTACATTTCGCTTGCGCTTAACATTGATAGGTTGGAACAAGTCATCATCCGAATCAGAAGAGTCGTCCGTCCCACCACTGTAATTATCTATTTGTCCTCTATTGTTTCTTGGAATTGGTAAAGCCACGGATTTGCATGTGCCACAAGCCCACTTTACTATGTCGTTCACTTGACCACACTCTACATGGGTGGCAGTTCCTCCGCACAAGACACAACGCACAATATACCATTGCCTACACACACATAAACACATTACTTATGAGGTGGATGGCATTTTACATTATACGTAACAGTTAGCGAAGCTAACCCTTCTGTATGAATGTCACGGAAATTTCGTCCTTGAGGACAAAGACATTGGTTGCAATCACAACGCAAGCGTCGTCTTGAAAGGTCTTGAAATGCATTAGGTTCCAGCTCCCACGAAGCGTCTCTGTAAAATCATTCATTACACATTATTATCAATAATAAATAGAGCATATTTATTGAGTATGCTCATCTTTGACTATAATACTAGTACAAAGTACATCTAGAATGACTTAACCGTACTTTTCAGGGACGAATACTCCTTGCCATTCCGCATCACGTTGAAAAGACCTTTTACTGCAAGTAGGGCACTTAAACAAACTTCCAGAACTTAAGGCATACTCCTAAACACATTAAATATGATTAAAATCAATCCTTCGTCGTTCAAAAGTTGCATATAAGAACTTACTTGGACACATCTTCTATGAAAATATGATGATTTACAACACGATCCGAAGACAGGGGAATCGCCACGCTGAAAGCCACTAAAGCAAATAGGGCAAGTTCTTCCTCGCAAATTTCGACCCGAATGCTGACCGATTGTGCGAGGTAGGTTGGAGTGCTTTGAACAAAATGCCCTATGATCAAAATTTACAACAAATTGACTACTCACAAGTGATTTTGAAACCTCATTTGGAAAGAAGAGAAGCAAAATCGCGTCTCTTCTTTTGGAATACTCCCGAAAAACACCTTTTGTTTAAAATTACTTACTCATACTTCCCAAAAAATTGATGATGGATGCCATTCTCAGATCCGCATTCAAAGTGCCAAATTCGTCGACAGGTCTTAACACTACATCCTACAAAGGCATTTTTTGATTTACAAAATACACATTTCTGAAATAAACAAAAGAGTCTGAAACGTTAAACAATAATAATGAACAATATGAACAGGGATGATATAACAGATAATATAAGTAGCGCAGCTAATTTAGGTGGGATGTCTAAAACACATTACCAAACGAGTGAGTTTAACGCGATGAACTTCCTTCATAATGTCGCTGGGTAAGAAACCTAAGATCCCATCATTGTCAGAAATCCCATTTTGCGGTAACCCACTTGAAAAAAGCTGTCACAAAACACAAAAATTATTCATTGACAATTGGTCTAAAACTACCATACCACACATTATGCAAAATGCAATATATCAAGAAGACCGATTAAAATTAAACTTACAATACAAAAATAGTGAGCAACTACATCATCTCGACGGTACATCGGACCTAGACGAACCTCATCAATTGTCGTTTTCAAGCATAAAATACAGCGACAATTGTTATTTTCCACAGTTATTTTCTCCATTCTCCTTTTTCACTCACCCTTTACCCTTGGCTGACCAGTTCCGTGTTCTCACTTCCAACTTCTTAATTCCATGCCTCAAATGCTGAGTCTCTATTTCTTGCGTCGACGAAAGACGAAAGGCTTTTACACAACAAACACGTTAACAGTTCAACAATTAACGGCAGCTCCACGTCTAGCGTCTTCACGATATCCTAAGACAAGAGAAAGAATTTTATCCATGTCTACCTGTATAGCTTGGAGTTTCTCTGAAAAGTTCATCCAATGCATTGTACTCGTCACATGCAGTTGTAGCAATTTATGTTTAGAAACACATAAAAGCACTTATAGCGTAAAAGTACAGCTACAACAGCAAAAAAATGAATGAGAGTCGATATCTTCAAACCATCCTGTCAAGGAAGATACCATCGAATTACGACTGTCTCACGATAAATGATTAAAATTGATTAAGAATGATTAAGGAAACAGGTGTGTTGTATTTGATGTGATGATATGAGAAGGAGACGCATGTTTCATTAATTCAGAACTTTAAGTGAGACAACTAAAACAAAAACAGTTGGTTTCATATCTTCACAAAACGATTTTATTTAGTACTGAATTGGTTAGTACAATTAAGGTGAAGTACGATAACAGTTCAAAACGTAAGTAACGTTTAATATCAACAATCAAATCTTTCCTTCTGGATCTCAATTACCAATAATTTTAATATACGGTATTACCTTTACGTGTCTTATCAAAAATCATTCTATTCACAAAATCATACATAGATTTACAGCTAAAACAGCTTTCCTCTAAAACTTCATACTTCATACAATCGCAAGAGAAAAGCTTGCAGAAGAATCCTTCTCAAATACGATATTAAAAACCTCTCATTAACAACAAACATTTGTGCTTAACGTCATCCTGCTTAAAAGTATAAAGTATATAACTAACATTCAACTTGATTCAACTGTCATATGATTCATAAAAATCGATTACGCTTATTGCATCAATTGCATAGATCCCTCGTGCACCTCATTTCATTCAATATAATTATTTATGCCTGAGTGCGTTTGCGTTTGGCTGCGACTGTCATTTCATTATAGTAACATTTAAAATTCTTATTCAGGCAACGCATACTTTTTTACTTGCTTCTTCCGGCCAAGAAGATTTGTTAAGTCATTGCGCTGGCATTTAAATTCTGGGATTTTGCTCTGAAGAACATCGAGAATTTTCTTCAATCTCTCTTTCTGTTCGCCTCTCTGTCAAATAAAAATATTTAGGATAAGTAATTGTTTCTTTGTTTTAGCTTGAGATTCTATACAATTAAATGTCATTAAAAGATTCATTCAACTTACTCTCTTGGATACTTTCAGTCTTTCTAGTGTGCTTTGTGTCTGCGTCTTCACAGTCCGAATTTTCTCTTCCACTTTCTTTACAGACTTCCCTTTCTCTTGAGTGGCTGCTGGCAAAACATTTGCTATTGGCTTCAATTTAAAGTCGGGGCTCGGAGGTCCATGAGGCTGCAAATCAATCATACAAACAGTTTATTCGTTACTAACTGCCAACTGTGTCAATAAATGGTAACAACTAAAGTTATAGAATATTTTCTCATACGTGATAATTTCTAGTGATTTGAATTTTTGTTTCAAAGTGATTGAATGCAAATGGTTTCATACACACAGCATGGGTTGTTTTCCCGACTTTCGAAAAGCTACGATTGAGTTTGTCAACTCGGAACTCACAAATGTAAACATGCTCTTCTTTACACCCTAGAAAATACCAATTCAATAATTATTTCATACTACAAATAGTAAAAAAGATGTGTTACATGACATCCCTTAATCAGCAAGATGTAAGTTGTGAAGTTTGATCTTACCAACGGGCCTTCCCTTGCAATAAGTTGCAGGATCTAAAACCCAGCACCGTCCATGTATCAAATCGATTGAGATGACTTCGCTTACAGGCGACCGACAGATTTCGTTCCTATAAAATCTTCGATTATGCTCATGGTAGGTTTCACTTGGTCGGACATAATGATGTCCATAGGCAAACCGCTTTCCACTAAAGTTACATTTTAAAAGAGAAACAAGCATGGCGTTTTAAATACTGTTAACCAAAAGAATTAATTATATATGAAAAATGTAAATGTCATACTCTTGATCTTTCCACAATGAGTCAATTCTGAAAATGTCACAGTCCTTTGAAATCAAGGGTCCTGCATTGAGATACGTAGGCCTGACAATAACTACCGCGCCTACAGGGTGAGGTGGATCTCGTAACACGTACACCGTGTCATTTCTTCTAATCAGAAAGCCATCCTCGCGTACCAGAGTTGTGAAGTGAGTTTTTTCTGGAGTATCACTATCCCCAATTAATGGTACTTCTTTATCAACCGGTCTTGGATCACACCGCTCGCAATAATATGGCTGCTCATCCCCGTTCCCCTGTTTTTTCTCACTTTCCAACAGCAGATGTGGTGGAGGTCTGTTCACCTCTATATCTCCATCCACATCAATTCTTTGTGTATCCATTTCAGAGACACCAACCTTCGATAGATCAGAGAGAAGCTCAACGCTATGATTAGAATCTTCCTTAATTTCCATCGGAATTTCATCTTTAACATTTATGACAAGATCTGCAATTTCTACGTCATCATTCAAGGCAGTAAGTGGACGACTATTGAGCAGTCGGGATGAATTGGGACTGCAAATAGAAGAGGAGGTTGATGGGGATGTACTACAGTTCAAAGGGGTCGTAAAGTTTCTAGCTGTGTCTGAAGGAGCTGAAGGTGCGGCTGCAGGAGTGAAGAACTTGTTTCGACGACGCTGCTTTCGTCGACGATTGTTTTTTTGATCACCTTTCTTTGGATATGGAACTCGCATGCAATCACAGTGTTGCCATACACAGCATTTATCACATTGAACCATCATTCCCTCATCAGAAGATCTTTCGCAAATGCAAAGGATAACGTCATCTTCTTCCGGATTCACGGAAATATTTCTGAACTTGGGCAACTCGTTGGAAACAGTGGATCCTTTGTTACCTTTATGTACGATGAACGGTTCCAACTCATCCATTGCTGTTACTTTATGGGTCTTGTACCATGACTTTATTTTCTTGACAGCTTCTGAGATTCCTGGCTTCTCAACTTCATACGCAGTTTCGAAACTAGTAAGGACGAGTCCAAAGTCAAGTTCAAAGCTATTCAGGGTCCTATACTCTCCACGAAGAATCTTCTTAGAAATAAGTGTTAAGTCTATAGGATCTTCAACAGCAGCATACAACTGTGGACACTTCCGTTTCGTAGGCAGGGTCATAAATGGCTGGCATAGGACCGATCCGTTCTCATCTATAGAAATAAAACTTTATTTTTAGTCGTTGTTCAAAGCAGAGTAATGAGGGAACAACTAAAACTAGTCTGCCTTACCTTTGGCTGTTGTAACTTTCACGAAGAGTTCGTAGAAAATCTGAGAAATCCGTGCCAAACGAGCCAACTTGGGGTCATCTTCAGGAACTTGAGGGGGCTTGTTTTTAGACGATCCAGCCTTATATCTAGTAGTCCACGCTGTCATGATCTTCTCCAGCCTTTCCCCAATATTAACCTTATCCTCCACTTCGTACTTCATTTTCCGAATCTAAAAGTTAAATATGTATTTTATACATATTATTTTCCGAAAGACAAACATTTCTAATACTGAATAGAATAAAAAATGAGTTCAGTACTGTTATACCTTTTCATAGTTCCTTATTAAAAAGCAATTGTGGCTCTGAACAAAATTTCGATCCTTCTTCGTCAAATGCTTCATTTTATCAACAGAGTTCGGATCTTGAATTCCATTTAAATTTCCATTATTGGTAGCGGAGGCTAGTCCTTTCGCAGATTTCCCATTACCTTTGGTATCCCCATTTTTGCCATTCCTTGTACGAATTCCAATGACTCCTCTGCACTTAACACTTCCGCAATAGCAAGGCTGCAATACATAAATGTTTTATCACATAGGAAATACATTACTATTATTCTTAACTTGACAAAAGCACCATTGAGAAATGGCAAAACTCTTCTTACCTGTCCTTCAGAAGGATTGAATAAAGTAAAATTGTAGTCGTAGGACAATTCTTCTCCAGGGATAATATCCCTGGAAGCAAAAAGGGCCATCCTGGAGAGACCGTTGACCTGCCATTTTTGCATTTCGCAATTGGGTTCACATGAATGATTCACAAACCGCCCTTCACCGCCAGCCCTATGTCCATCGATCACCAATCCGCCATCCAAATGCAAGCAGTAGTGATGGGTATCGTTTGCGTAAATGGTGTGCATTCGTTCTTTGAATACAGCTTCAGATACGACTTCACCTACGTATTCTATAATGAAATCTCCCTTCTTAATATCGTTATCCGTGAATACTCCGTAACCCTTGTTCGGCGTCAAACGACGTTTAATTCCAGAAGCTGTTTCATGCTTTTGGATGCGACGGTTCTTGCAGCTATCTCCACACGACGAAGGGCACTCCGTGTACACAACTCTATTTAAACAATCGTCGCTTAAACACTTGTCAGTTCCTTCAGTACAAAGACAACTTTGTTCATCAGCAGTAGTGGTTGGTGGTTTTTGGAGCCCGTAGTAAGTGTCTGTAGAAAGATTAAAGATTAATATTAATACATTATTAAGTAATGATCATATACGGCAAAATAAATGGCAAAACTTAATTAATCTATTAGAAATAATGCATACTAGTTTTAATTTTTTTAAAGTTCCAAGAAGGAGGGACATCTTCAGGCATTTTTTCCTTCTTCGCTTTACTTGTTCCAGGGACTGCAGGATTTTCGGACTTCCTACGGTCAGATTTCATCTCCTGTTTCCTTGTAGCTGCTTCCTCTGCTGCGGCTAATGCAGCAGCCTCTTCCTCTTCTCGTTTTATCTTCATGTAACTGTCATATAAATTCCTTGCTCGCAGAACACCCATGCACCAAATCTCATACGGAAGTCTGAAATCGCGATTAGTTGTTGTATTAAATTCTCCTGATTCAGGATCTGCTGCGAATGGCAATATTTTATTAGTTGTCTCGGCCACACTCCTAGCCCGCTCGTTGGGATCATCAGTTTTAAAATAATTAGATAGTAGACCGCAAGGCAAATAATTTGTTTTTTCAGGCACAACAAGAGGTGGGTCTGGTATATTAACAAGATCCATGATGATACCAGCAATATTAACACTGTCAGCATCATTGCTGTCACTAAAGGAAGTGCGGCTATCCAAAGAACTCCTCTTGCGCATTTTAACCCTTTCTGATAAGGTCAGCGAGAAAGCATGAGCGGCTCTGCTTGGCTCAGGTATAGCAACTTCGTCCTTCAACGTCATAGCTTCGACTGCCAGACTTGCGTTTCCATCTTTATTCACGACAACTTCGGGATGGATTTCTGATTCTTCCTCTTTGATTTGAACCTCAGTAGCACCTTCACCTTCAACACCTTCAATGGTAGAACCGATAACCTTTACTCCGGACTTTTTCTTCTTCTTTATACTTGGAAACCCAGTTTTGTTCACCTTACGCCTCTTTTTAGCTTGCTGCTGAGGAGGTGATGTAATTGGGGTAGTAGTAGTGGATGACGGGGGTGATTGAACTAATGTGTCCACGTCAGTTTCCACTTCTGTTGATATCTCAGATTCAGTTAAACTATTATCACAATCTGTTGCCGGTTTGAACCTTTTCTTAGGCATCTCATCCTCCATAGGAGTAGTTACAGCTCTCTTGCGCAAGCCCGCTGCAGGTTTCGCCCGAACTGGAAGTGAAGGAACAGCCTCCCCAGAAGTACATCCTTCCTCAGGAACAAGGTCAACAGCAAGAGAATCTGACTTTGTCTTAATTACATCTTTCTTTAAAGGTTTAGCTACAACCAATTTCTGTGGGCTGGGTGCTCGAGACGATGGAGATTCTGCAGACTCCAAATCCAATTTTCTTGGTTTGCGAATGCGTCCAGAGCGTCGTGTAGAAACAACAATCTCTGTGATATCGGGTGATACAAGAGCTTGCTTTTTCTTTGGCACCGATAAGTTTTGCTTCTTAGCGGGTGACTTTTGTTTTCTGGCACTCGCATTACCAGTTTTAGTGGTACTTTCCTTCTTCTTTTCCGTTGAATGGGAAGATGAGGCTGTTGTTGGCTGCGGTTTTAGCAAATCTCCAAAATCACAATGAAACTCCCATTCTTTTTTTACTATGAACACTGAGGAGGTCGGAATGGTAATGTCAAAACTAGGCCTTGAAAATCCTGGAGACTTTGAAAAAGCCTGTTTTGAGTCAAAGGATATGCTCAAATCACTTCCCTTGTCCAAAGAGCTTGTGGAGTTGGTATGATGATGGCGCTTTTTCAAAGGAAGGCGTTGTAACTGCGTGCTATGACTTTCAGTCGAGTTGGCTTTCATTCTGTCATTTACGATGCTTATCTTCCTCTTTCTTCCAGTGGAAGTACTTGCAATAGGAATTCTAGGGAACGAGTTACGTGGTGGAGCGGGAATCTGAAGGGCTAATAATTCTTTGTCAAAATTTGTATATTTCTTCAACTCGAAAGGCCCGTTTTGACCAAGGTCTGACGTAGACTTTTTCGCAACTTCGTTCGTCATATTTAAGCTTATTATTTCACTGCATATTTCTTTAAGTCCTTCTGGCTCGGGTGGCAGTTTCTTACGATTCTTTTTCTTCTTTTTCTTGTCTTTTGACGACTTTTTAATTTTTTTCTTCCTTTTCTTTCGATCGTCCTGCCCATTTGTCTTTTTACTACTCAGAGTTGGAGGAGGTACCTTGAGCTCTGGAATGACTAGGTGATCCTCGGGGATGTATTTTTTGGCAGCTTTCGTTTTAATGGGAGTCGTAATTTGACCAGGGTTAAATGAAGGCGAGTAACTATTATTCAAGTTACCTTGAATGGTGTCATTACTAGGCATTCCAGTGATTGATGAAGATTGCGGAGGTTTAGCTGGCGACGACACATTTTTTCTGGGCGTTTGATTAATGGGAAACGGCTTATCAGAATCATGTGAAACCCTAGGCAAGTATTTCTGCTGCGACGGGGGACTACTGTGTTTAATTTCGCTTCTTCCATCAGAATTGCCATTAACAAGAGTTCCATTAGTTGTCTTGGGCCTATTCTTAGGACTAAGAGAAGTCATAAGGCAAGAAAGTTTACTCTTTTTTTTCGGTCTGTCACTTTCAGGGCTACTTAAGCTATGCTTCTGTCTTTCTGGGGTACCTTCACTGCGAGACCAACTAGAAGTTTTTACTCCAGACTTTCCATGAGCAGCGATTGGTGGAGAAGGAGCAGATTTCTTTTCAAGAACGGAATTAGGAACAACCGATTTTTTCGGCGAAACATCAGGTACAGGAGATGATTTTATTTGTTTATTTATTTTCTTCTCCGTAGATCCTTTAGTTTCACCGGAGGAATCTTCAGACAACCAAGGGGAAGAATTTCGGTGAGGTGACGATTGCGACGAAGCAGACATATAATTTTCATTGCGACGACTAATCGAAGGTTTTAACGCTGCAATCCGTAATTTTATACTTCCAGGTTCATAATTACTTTCACTGATTGAAAAATTCCTTTGCTTAGTTTTCCGTTCTCGACTACTTCGCGAATCCGAGCTACTAGCATAACCTGCCTGCTTAATGCGATGATGATGATAAGATTTTGAAGCAACTTTCGCACGATCTTTTCCATTTACCAATGGGGCTGACGAGACCTTGCGAACGCTTGAAGATCTTGAAGCTGCCTTAGAAGATGCAGATGATAACGATTTATTGCTTTCTTCGTCGGAATCTGATTCTGATGAACCAGAGGACCCTGATGAACAAGATGAGCTACAATTTGATGAGGATCCAGATGCGCTGCTACAAGTCTTACAGCCAGAACCCTGTTAATCCAGAACAGTTATTAGTTCATACAATAGTCTAGACTGGTTTGCATATCACAAAGAGAAAGAAATTAATCAATATTATTAACTCATTCGAAATCAACTTACGTCAGTCTCCGAATCACTATTTGATCCATCAGACTCCTGCGATTCTTCTGAATGACATGGTGTCTTTAACCCATTACACATGGGTTTGTCATTTTTCTGAGTTTCTACAGGCTTCCCCCGTGGTTTTGGAGCTGCCGTACCTCTCCACGCATTTCCCATGTGAAAGCTCGAATCAGCACCAGAGAGTGGAAGCTCCTATGTCATAATCGTCATAAAAACTATTATTGTGATTATCTAGCATCACCACTTGACACCTTATGAGAAGAATCAATATGAATATCTTACATTAAGAGCTGCAATATCTACTGTAGATGGTAAATCCTCGGGATTTGATTCTTCTTCCCTCGATGGATAGATAGAATGCAAGAGAGGTAACGAGTCAGGAAGCAGAAGAACCCGGGGACTGTTATCACCGATTGCATTATCCATCCTTCTTGTACTATAGTTGAAAGCGTTCCGGAACTTGAGATTGATTACGCCACCACGCCAAAATGATTCGTGGATTCGTTGGTAGTCCTTAATTATTTACATTTTTGATTTCCTCATTGACATCCACCTGAAACAAAAATTAATTAATATTAACGTAATCTGAACTAGTTAAATATTAAGGGTAGTTAACGCTAAATTGTAAATTAATAAATGTGGTAAAAGTAAATTGTACATACAACATTAGCTAACTATTTCTTAGCATTTTCTTTTAACAGATACTAGCCACAAGAGACATAACTGGGTTATTCCACCATTACTCACAAGTGTGATGTTATGAGAAGTAGTAATGAGTAAGCAATAAATCAATAGTCATTATGTTAGCTTTGCTGGTTACATGTTTTATGACTTAATTGTTCGATTGTTCTCTACTATATTGACCATCAACGGCATCAACCATTTAACTGATTCTATGTTGAATTTTAGGGCAGACCCCACATACAAATACATTCATATTATGTTCAAAGTTCGATGCTTGATATGACACGGCGAAACCAGCAGAAGAGACCAATAAAACGTTGAACGTGCTAACTAAATAATGAATCGCAAATTTTTATGAATTAAAAACAACCATTCGTTCGAAGGGCTGTAAAAAGAAAAAGACCAAGGCACCCTCAAACCAGAGAGCAATGCATTGGATGCTGAAAATCTTACAAATCGTTTTAAATGACCTCATTACCAATTACCTTCGGAGTTATATCATACATGCAAGTCACGATTTTAAGACAATTTTTGACAAGAAAGCTAGCTAGAGGATGCTATGTTGATTATGGATCAAATCGACTGATTCAAAACACTTAACACCAAACTAGCAAAGACAAGATTATAAACCACAGACAGGTGAAGAAAGAACTGACCTTCACTCATCACAAGTCAATAAAGACAGGTGATAAAACACAAAGCCACGCCAAAATCTAAGCTTGATGGTCCAACCATCACATCAAATGCAAGATGGCAGGTGTTGGAGGTTTAAAAACTTGCAATTTAATGTTTAACAACTTGCAGTTATATTTGCAAAGCTAATACTGATGTGTAATTTGTGTTAGACTGACACTGAAGACAGCGATACGGCAATATTTGCATTCAGTTCCAGCCAGACAATACTCCACAAAACTAGACTAGACTAAAAGAATGATATGACACCATCAACCATACACCATAAGCAAACTTTCCCAATCATCAATTTGCTTCAACACAATCTCAGCTAACTGCAGTACAACGCAATGTCATGTTTTCGAAAGTCTATCGTTCATCATCAGATTCAAGATCTGATCCGTCAAAGTTTCCCTTTTTATCTTATGTCTGCGTTCCTACCTTACCTAATCCCTTCCCGACTCATTAGTATTCTCAGATCCAGATCGTCAATACTGAGAGCGACAAGACAAGAATTAAGAAAGCCAACTTCAACTTATGTACATATTGAGAATTAAATAGGATGAAACACAACCACATCTTACATCGTGTTTCTTTCTCATCCCTCATCAGATCAGATCACACAAACAACTACCAACAACGAGGAACACGCTGATCAAACAAACTAACATTGAACATGCATAACATAACAAGAACATAACACACAAAATATATATAAAATATCAATTATACATACTACTTAATATACCAATGTTATATTGCTGCTGGTAGTGTTAAAGATCTCTTTAACGTTGAGAAGTTGAGGAGGAGCGGAACTGAGAAAATTGTAACAGCCAACAGAAGCAGCATCAGCCCTTCACTTTTTTTGTGTCGTCCACCAAAAATACATTTTTGCACAAGTTGATAGACTATTGGTCACCGACACACGACTCAATACATGTCTTTTATATCGTTTGCACTAAAATATAGAGTTTACCATTACAGCCAAGACATTATACTTTACTTACAACTTTTATGCATAATAATAATATGTATAAAATAGCACACGCACGCATCCAAACACCAAAATGATAATTGATATTTATACACATAACATCAAACATAGAAATACAGATAGACCACACACATGCAACGCTCTCAAACACAACACAAACTTTGATTCAGTCAAATATGAGAAATGATATCGGATCGTGACGTACCTATTAAAAAATCGCAATGCGTTTTATTCCTTTTTGGCTTACCTAAACTATTTCGCAAAGAGATGAGATTGAGAATTTGAGATGTGATGAATGAAGAGCCAGGCCACAGGGAGAGAGTAGGTGCGTAAAGTAAAAACTTGGTCGTTTGTTGGTTGTGAAGTTGCGTATAAAAAAATATGGTACGTATAAAGTACATACATACGAAAAGACTGAGGATGACCTCGTCTTTCTCTTCTTCTATTTTCCAGTTGAAGTTGAATGTTGAACTAAGCCTTATTTATGTGATACATTACGTTATGTATAATATTGTATAGATTGTAGATTCGACTTTATGATGAGGAATAATATCCTTTAGCGCTCAAAAGCTACCACCGTTTCTCTCATTAGCTTTAGCTCCTTCCCCTACTGCGGAAGGAAATGGGAATCATATTTTCTCCCATTGACATAAAAACTCTTCGGTGTATATAATATGATATCTTCCACAGCTTCTTATGTGTATATTATATACATGTCCAATGTCCATAACATGAAAAAATTGGCTGCTGAAGCTGTAAAGTATACTTTTATGTTTTATGTATACAATGTATATATATAAAATATACACAAAACATGGGACATGGGATCTAACTCTTGATAGAACTGAAGAAGACTAAGAAGAGCGACTCGAAGACTTCGGGAGGCAAAAAGACAAGTCCACTTCCACAATTGGAGAAGTGGCTATGAATACACAAAAAGGGAATGGTCTAAAAAAGAGAGGCAAATGTGTGGACACACACAAGAAGATAGTAATCACTCTTCTTCTCCACATACTCTGTACTTCTCCTTTACTTCATCTTTTGTGCATGGGGAAACAATAATGTGTGTCCTGTGTGGATGGGAGAATGCAATGTTGAATGTAAGGTATAAAATAAGGCATGTTGGAGTTGGCTTTTGAGGCATGAGGATGTGGATATATATTTTTGATGTGAGTGAGATAGTTGTGGATAAAATATATATAACAGATGAGATGTGGAAAAGTCTGAACGGTCGAGTCGAGTCGAGCAGAGTGAGAGCGAAAGAGAGGAGGTTGAGGTTTCGTATACATATGCATTTGGTTCAAGTCATTTATTACCAGCAGAAGAGTAGCACTGCCTTGAGTTACGGAACAGATATATTCGTATACCTCTGCTCTGTTCACTATGCATATAAACCGACTTCGTGGTGGTACTGCTCTTTGCTGGATAAAAAGAATAGCGTTGGCGTTGGTGTGCTATGTATTACTGCTATGCCGACTTCAGACTTGAGATGAAGAATGAAGAAGGCTGAAGTCGAATGTAGAGGAATGTAGAACCGGACAACGGCTCGAATTTTTTTATGTACATGTACCTAATGAGCATACCTTTCTACATTTCATATCTGTTTCTGTACAAGTTGTGCTCCAAGCTCCAATGTATCCATATCCATTCCCCAAAAGCGCTTCTGCTGCTGGCTGGCTGGGCTGACTGAAGAACAAGTTTGCGTGCTATAATATGCTGCTGGTATTGGAATTGAATGCAATCGAAATATATGTATGTATGGACTATGGAGATGGCAAACATTCTTCACCATTTACCACATCCATTCCAGACGAAGCATTATGCTCGTCGAGCTGAATTTTTATGAATATTTTTGCTGGTAAAGAGAGGAAGAAGAGCCACTTGATCTTGATTTTTTATACTTAAAAAACTCAAAAGATGCAATACAACATTCCGTTTTATGCGTCCTCAAGTCATATGAGTAGCACCTTTCATAGTCATAAGCAGGGCACGTTTGATCGGGTGTCTTGGAGTTGGTCTTCGTAAATGTTGAATAGAAAATTATTTCGAATTTTTTTTTGAAAGGTGAAGAAGACAATGCGAATTGGCAAGCTCGAACTGGACATATTTTTGGACAGACGAACATTCAACCTGTGGGGGTATGTTACATTATGCTGAATTGAAGTTGAGGTTTGGGTAGGTACAGAAGAGATAGAACTAAGAAAGAAAAGATAGTACGTAGGTAGGTAGGTAGAAGATATGTATCGATTGGATTACTGTTCCTTTTGTTCATCCAGCCATTTTATATTTTATTTGCATAGTTCATTTCAAGCATTGCATGGAAATGAGGAACCAACATCAAATAGATACCTCGCTTCTCTTTTACAGTAAAAAAGGCATGGGAAGCACACATCTATAGATGTTCGTCGATGAGATGAACTCTAAAGAAGTCACAACATTTATGCAAATTTAGTTGACTGCGAATGATGAACGGGTCATATTCTTGTGCTACTTCAGCTCATACGCTTTTTGCTTTTTAGGCTACTCGCTACTCTCAATCCAATCTCAAATCAGTGTAAAAATATTCTGACTCTGCCTCTGATCCTATATAATCCTATTACCTTAGTTTTAGTTCCACAATTTTCTATTCTCTACTGTTGACTGTAATGATTATTATCGAAAGAAGTTTAGGAATCGTAGCCGAAGCAGCCACTTGTGGTGCTTTTTGACAATCCACAAAATCCAAAACTTAATAATCTACCTAATTTTCTACCGGATGTCGCTTTTTCTGTCATCCTGTTCAGCATTCCATACCAAGTTTGTCTTCAGGCACAAACTTGTATGCGAACCAAAATATATTCATCATGAAATTTACGTTAGAAAATGCGATAAAATTTTAAAATTTTAATATAATTATTTTATTTATATTTATAGTCGATTTTCGGATTTAGTCATAAAATAATGTGCGTGTTTGAGAAAGGTATGTAATATAAAACAATACCATATTATGTAACTTTTCCTTACTGGTACTCACGACTCGCGACACTAATCTAAGTGTGGGTATCTCGATCACGATGATCACCACCTGTGAATTTGATTTTCACTACACCCTTTTTGGTTCTAAATAAAAATATCTTTACCTATAAAAGTAGCATTCTAATGTAAAGCCTTTTGAGACTTTCTCCAACTTATAAAGATTAACTTATTGTCTTTCATCCTTCTTTCACTTTACGTCTTGGTGCGTCTTCAATCTTTTAATGCATCCTTGATCCAATTAGTTATTTTGGTAAGAGATTCCTCTACATTATCTTCATCACATCCATTATTAGTCACAACAAGATCCCAGTTTGTAACATGATCCAAGTCGCACTCGGAAGGACCATCATCAACCCCAGGAGTAAACTTGAATCCTCTGTCAGTCCGAACACTTTCATCAGCTCTGATTTTGACGCGTTTCAAGCAATCCGAGTAGAACTCTTGGAACCATTCATAGTCTCGAGTGTGGCGACAGTCAGTACAAATCCAAATGGGCTTTCCACAGGCTGCGTAATTTTTAAAATAATTCAGTTATTTACATGCATTTTGGTCAAAATAAGGAAAGAATACTAAATGGGTTTCGTACCGTCTGCCATTCGTATTGCTTCGACTGGAAAATATCCATAATTTTCAGCTCTGACCTCCATGCTCCACTTAACCATTTCAAAGCGATGCTGTTCTTTGTATGCACTGGTGTCCAGGAGCCTTTCAAAGTCGAGGTCATTCTTAACTGCCCAATAGTGTTTTATAGGAACTGCGATTCTAAACACGCCAACTTTCTCCTCGTCCAACCTAGAATTTCCAGTTGGAAGTTATGATATGATCACTGTGATCAAAGTGTTTATGCTAAAGCTTCAAGCTTTCTTCAGGCAATTGAAAAAAGATCACTCACCTTTGGAGTAGCTGCTCAGTTACAAAATCCTTTCCCGATTTCCTTTTCCCATTAATCACTAGCAGTATCTTGGGTCTAACATCCGGTGGCGGATAATCAGGCATCTGAAAGAAAGTTAAATAAGATTTTGTAAACGTAAAAGTAAAAGTCAAACTTTTCCCATGCAACATGTATTATGAAATCCTAGAGCTAGAAATGCACAAGAGGGGAGGGCAAATGACAGAAAGCATCTGACAGAAGACACTTCTGTGACTGAATTGCATGTGCTCTTCTGTGCATGCGGTACCTTGTCCTGCCTTCCGGTGTTTTCCCTTTCTCCGCCAAGTACTCCTTGAAAATTGGATTTTTTTGGAGTTGTAACTTGCAGAAGACACTGCACCTGCACTCATGAAACTTTACGCGATGTGTTCTATATCGCTCCTAGTTCTAGCTCCTGAGTGAACTGAAGGAAAATTAAGATAATAAATGCTTTAAATTTCAGCCACAATGATTAGGAACAGGAAGGTGGCTGGAGCAAAGCAGAACTGAACAAGACGATGGGATTTAGTATACACGTATAGTAGGAAAGTTCTGCATTCATCCAAGATATCATGCTGTATTGTAGCTTGCAGATGTTGATGCGTTTCTCTGCAAAAGCTTCATTCTGTTCTACAGAGCTTGTACAAACATATAAACTTCTTGTCAAACTGTACCATGCACATTTGATCTGCTGAAGAAGGAAGGCAATGCAATGCGAATTCTGAGTTGGAGTTTGGGATTACTTACTTTTGTACGCGTAAAACCTTAGCGATATTACTTATAGCATATATAGCATAGCAGTTTGTGTTGTAAACTTTGCGAAATTCATTGTCTTCGGCAGATACAGAAGCGTTAGAAAGTGCGAACACAAAAGATTTGTTTGATAATAATGTGTGACTATATTATGTACATGTCCGTAGAGAATACGCCTTGGTGTTTTTCATGTTTAAAATCCGTAAGCTACGGTACAAACTAATGGTATATCCATGTGTCTTGTCCTGGTTCATTTTATGACCATGAGTATATAAGGAAGGAGCTTCCTGGAAAATATGGCATTTAATAACTTCATTCATTGTTGAATTGAATTGGAATACTTGGAATACTTCTCATAACATGCTTTTGTTGGGTTTCACTCAAAATGTGAATAGAAGCAGAAGCGCTTACATAAACCTTCGGTTTTGCAATTTGCAATCCATTTTAACATCAAGTAATTCAAGCTTATAGCCAGTATAACATTCATAGTCATGCGAATTGAGCTCAATTGATTGCTCAATTTTGTTCTCATGCTTTTATCAACCTCATTCATCTCATATATATATGACTTACCAAACAATGATCTTGATTGAATTTCATGAAAATGCTTAATTACGACAAATGTGAATTACAAGCTCGCTTCCTCTTTTTAGTCGCTTATATTTTGAGGAAGAATATAACTTTTATACATACATAAGTATGACTATGACGTGAAGTTGCGTAAATCTTTTCATTTTATTTTTTCAGTTTTTCCTTAAGGATTTTGCAACAACTGACAACATAATATCTTTGTGCTCGACGAAATCAACTACGTACGCTCAGAAAAGACAAAAGTCTTCATGAAAATATTTATATGCTAACAGATTGATACTAACGCATATTAGCTCGTCGACTCGAGTAACCTCTATGAAAAGTATTTGTGAAAGCATAAGGTTGAAGGTTTTATTCAATAACAGCTTATAATGTACTGAAACTTATGAAGTATTTTTAATGTAAATAGTAAATATGCATTAAAAGTGAGTATTTTCATGCTGAGCATCTTCATCTTCGGGCATGGTTGGATCTGTGCCGTCGGCTGGTAGCAACTGTGCAATTCAAAATTTAGTTCAAATGAGTTTAATTCATACATTCAACTTTCATTCTTGTCTTGCATCAATTAATGCACACGAAAGACTATAGGATGTAAAATGAACATACGAGTTGGGTCTGTCGCTTGAGAGTCTGAAGCTGTTCTTTAGTCTTTCTCCGAAAGAAGCCACACTAAATTGACAATACCATATTATTTTTACAGAACATTCCATTTTCATAATTGGTAGTTAACATGGAACTGAACTGTCTTAAGTAGCTACCTTAAACAGTGCAAATGTAAGAAGAAGAAATAATATTGTTCCTCCTGCCCCTGCAACCAACAACTTCCATGCAGCAATTCCTTTATCCAGCAAAAACATTCTCATTACGACCCCTTTCTTTTTTTCTGTTGTTTTTAAATATGAAACGGAAATGGATGACTCGATACTGATTCCAGTGATTTCATCATTGATCAATTCACCTATAGAAAAATAATTTTAGCTTCAGTTTCATAATTTCTTATATAAATATGCAGAATTAATTAATTTTTGAATTATTAATAAAAATTTGCGTACGGAAAGCATTTTCTAGAAGATACATGTGCAATTTAATTGTTTTTTTTCTCAAGGAAGGCATATCTGTAAAACATATTATCTTCCGACAATATGTTGACGGTTTGTCACAACCTGGCAAACGTATAAGATTATCCGAGGAGGAAATTGTGAGTCGAGTTTGCTCCCCTGTGCCACCGGCTCCCTGGCTCGCCTTGGTAGCTCTTTTGGAACGACCATTGCTCAAACTCTGAGGAGCATTACTTGAAGATGTAGGCTCAAGAGACGCACCTTTTCTCGAATTTTCTATGCCAGGGTTGTAGAATTCGAAGTCTACTGCTGTACATTGCATTTTCTATATAGAAACCATTTTTTATTAATTTCAAACTTGAACTTTTATGTTTTTGAGCTAAAGTTTCATACATACAGTTTGAGCCGGGTTCACAACGCCAAGGATTTGTGTCAAATTATTGTCAATGTGCGCATGAGTAGGTACAACAAGTTCAATTTTCACACTGTCCATAGCAGAAGATGAAAAGCCTGTGTTTTGTAGCTGCAATTGTAAAGTAAGTACACATTTTGTTCCAAAATCTACATTAAGCGATGTGATAAGGTCACAGTCACATTTAAATATGTTGTAATTTGTATTATGAAAAGCTTAAGTACACTGTAATATTGTGCCAAATCCACAACGCGGTTGTTTCTAGTATTAATGTCGTTCATCTTCCATGTCAATGCCTGAATGTCAATGTGATAACAAGTTCAATTTTCACACTGTCCATAGCAGAAGATGAAAACCCTGTGTTTTCTAGCTGCAATTGTAAAGTAAGTACACATTTTGTTCCAAAATCTACATTAAGCGATGTGATAATAAAGGTCACAGTCACATTTGAATACATATACGTTGTAATTTGTAGTATGGAAAGTGTAAGTACAGTGTAAAATTGTGCCAAATCCACAACGCGGTTGTTTCTAGTATTAATGTCGTTCATCTTCCATGTCAATGCCTGAATGTCAATGTGAAACTTAGCCTCTAGTGGAATTTCTAAAGGTCCCTCTATAACTTTCTCTCTCTGCTGCAGGGATTCTGGATATGCTTCAACAATCACGGTTAATTTCCCGTTCAAGCTGTCTTTAACTTTCATTTGTTTCAGGTTGCCCACCCGAAGTTCGTAAATAGTCTATTAAAGAATAATTACATGTAGAATTTCAGATTACTTCTATTTCTACTCCAAATTAAAGTTTATAGGAATAAAGCGTAATCAATATAAAAGTTGAAATTTGGCTATAATTTGTACAGATTGTTCTCTTTGAAGGGATTGTGAGAGTGGAAGAATGTCGGTTACAATACTGTTGTTTAACTTGGCATTTGGTTTTGTTTCGAATTGATTGACTTTCCCAGAAGAATACGTAACTACCCATCTCCAGTCTGTTTTGGAGATTTGGGGTATCTCAAAGTCTTCACTGAACTGGAGTGTTAATTTCAGAGTCGGACGGTATGCTGTTTCACGCTTGTTCGAAAGCGTTATTGTTAAAATCAACGTTTCAAGTTTCCCCACCATCAATTTCTGGTTCCTAACATCCGATAGTAACATTTTGAATTTTGATTTGCATTTAACTACCACAGTAATTACCTGCTAATAAATCTCATTTGCTTACGTATAATGTGATTTTTGTTTCTTATTTTCATCTTCATAATGCACATCCAACTTTAGTCTCAAGTCGGGATCACAATTAGGATTCCCATCAGATTCGCAATCGTCACTGGCGATTGCTAGCACAGATTCAAACTCTTTGTATGAAATAGGGGAGGGGAGAAATGGATTGAACTCATTCGTTGCTGTAAGGCATTAGAAAAGAATCATTTGTACATACATTAAAAACTGTTGAAGTATCGACAAGACGCAAAGAAATGTAAAAATGATGAATTCTACCCCGAACCTTGTCGCTGTGGTTGTTGGTGCTGAGGAAGTACAATCGTGATAGGCTTCACAGTCTGAGACGCCAAGGGCTGGGTTGCATTATACCACAATCCGGCTCGAAAACGAATGGGCTCCAGATTATTTTCTACCCTTACACCTCTCATGAGAAGAAAGGGGTTCCTTTTAGTTTGAGATTTTGGAACAAAATGGGGTAATGTGAAATACATTGTTGGAGAACTGAAGGAAACCCTTGCCTCTTTTAGTTTAAGACGCCTTGGTAAACATCTTTCTTCGATGCTGGACAAAGGCTGATTGTATTCACTTTCCTTTTCCGTCATCAAACTCGAACCTCTTTTCGTTCCGATCTGGCTCAAACTTGATCCATGTATCTATATTGTACATTTTTAGGGCGAAGGCGAGAAATTTTATACATGGATGAAAAACACGCGCAACTTATATGACAATTTATACTAGGAATAAAGAATGTAAATCTTTTTCACCTAAAATATTTTCTCGAGTCAAAGCAATCGAAAATTGGAATTTGACACAAACTTTTACAAGCAATTGATTTTGAGTTGGTAAAAATTTGACGATTTCCTCCTCATTTTCTTCTACCATATGGTAAGTCACCCTCACAGTTGCTTGAGCCACTGGTCGGGTTCTAAAGACGATAGCGTGGTTAGACTCAAATGAAGCAACTGCTAAATCTAAAATATACCAATATTATACATGATAATGATGATTTATCTTCCTGACAAGATAAATACCAAGACATTTCTAGATTTATTGAAAACCTGGGGTGGCATTTCCATCCACATCAAGTTTTCCGGCGAGGAGATAAGTACCAAACCCGTACAATGAGGGAATCTCCAACGATTTGCCTTTGATTGTTTGGACAGGGAATTGAGAGCTTCTTCCCCCATAGTAAATGAATACTGTTCCTACTCCACTGTCATGATATGGAGCACTTATCGCAAAATCTGGATTTGCAAAGTCGTGAAGATTGAGTAGATACCAATGTTTTTTTCATTATAATTTCTAGATGTCTAGATCCATGTTCTATATCAAATAATTTTTTACCATCTTTTCTATCATTATTAATGTCTCCAAGATTAACGACTGCCGAGCCAAACCTTGCTCCTCGAGCCTCCACAAGATAGTTACTAGTTTTTGGAACATACATCTTAAATAAACAACACGAATGTAAATCAATTTAAAATTCATTTTAAAATGGTAGCAAATTGTTAAGATACCATCATCTATAAATAACGTAATTTACTGTGGATAGCAGTCGGTACTGTAAAGCAGCATCAATGTCATAAAGGTAGACGCATCCACTACTATAACCTTCTCGTGAATTGTAGTCGGTCTGCATTGGAGCACCAACAATTAGCTCATCATCTCCATCCCCATCCAGATCAGCAGTAGCCATTGCGTAGCCAAAATAGCTTCCTAGCTGGTTTCCGGTAATAAATTTTAGTGATAAAGTTTGTGAGCTAGTAATAAGTACGACCCCGGAAAGGTCCTTTGCACGAGGAGCACCAACCGCCACGTATTCACCTCGACCCTGAATTCTACCAGATGTAATTGCATAACCGAGGAGGGAGTGAGCGTGAGCTTCCTCCCCAAGAATGTTACCGTCCCGATTGTGGATTATTGGAGTGTTACGAACATGAGGGAATCTGGGATTTTCTTTCTTGTGCTCCACGTAAATCCCTTGTGATAATACATAAATTTTAATTGTAACCTTTTATATTTATATCAAATAATTAGCAATTATAAAGCCAGTCACACCAGTCCATTTCCGACCACAAGGAGCACCAACCAAAAGGCTGTCAGAGCGAGTTGTATGGGATGAAAACCCATATTCTGCATACATGTACCAGTACTCATCTATGCGTTGTCCTGTACTGTCGGTGGATCCGTAATAGAACCTTCCTGTGAAGTTATTAAATGCATTATACTTGAGATCAAGTCTGTAAAAATTTGAGATTTAGTTGGATAGTGTATTGTGTAACAGAAGTTTTATTGCATGTGCAATGTGCATACTAAAACAGTGGATAGATATAATTATTAATCTTAGAGCATGTTCTATTTCGATTCGGATTGTATGCAGTCAAACCTGGGTCATTCAGAGGAGACAATAAAGTTGGATCGCTGTTAACGGAAGTTGTCTGGTAGCATCCTCCAAACACTATCAAGATATGTATCACATATCAAATCATGAGAATGATTTGGGAAAACAGTTTGTAAATGCATATAAAATTCATCATGTTAGCCAAAGCCAAAGTACATTTGAGTTAGCATAAACATCATCATTTGCACTATTTGCAGTTTACCCATATGAATTCAGAATGACTATTAATTTTGTGTTTAATTACTTGTGGTCTCATTTTTGGGTGAATTATATTGTTTAAATCCATTCAATTTTATTCTCGGGGCACAGGCAAAAAGGTGACGACGGTCATTGCTTGCTGTCAAACTTGCCCCAATCCATTGCTCCTGTTCAGGTTCTGGGTACTCCGTTGGTTTTTGATCTCTCCACGAAGATTTTGTTATGGGTGCTGCGTCAGAAAGTTTTAAGTGAGGTGAACATTCAATGCGGACATTTTCACTAAATTGGCATCCCCAAATTACTCCTGA
>JAANSM010000360.1:0-30820 GCA_036850725.1 Orchesella villosa | reverse complement strand
TTCAGAAGGAGTACATTAGCAAACCTTTGGAAGACAACCCTGATGCATTCACATTTGAGCCAGTTGACGGAGAAAACAACATTTACTCTGGAACTTTTTATACCACCCTCACTGACAACAAAACGTACTTTGTTCAAGCAGGTTGCCTTTCAAGTGGACAAATGGCTTGGGGAGTTGGAAGCATCACTCCTACTTTAACTGAGGAAACAAAGAAAAAGATTCTTGAGCATGTTGCCAGTCTCGGTTTCAAGAAGGATGATATTACTGAGCTCAGGTATGATACGTGTGAGGGCATTAAAACTGAGTAAATTGCCATCTAACACTTAAAAATTTATTTGCTTCATTTTCAAAATTGGTTCATGTTTCATGTTCCTTACGAATGTAATATAGAAAATAAATTCTATTTTGTTTTCCTAAGAGAGTGGTTACTCATTTCAATAAAAACAAGGCTATTTATTACCTAATTGTTGACTTTCAACGTTCACTAAACTCAACCCTCTTTTACCATGTACATTGGCACGCTAGCATTATAATTCATTCAATGTTGTCTGGAACTTGAAAGAACCATCAACCCTAAAACGAAGTAAATACAAAATACAACAAAAGGGTGAAAGATAATAGAATACTGAATGTGAGACTACACTTTAGACAGTCAGGTACCAGATGGAGATCTGAGGATCACGATGACGTACTTGTTTAATATCGAATGAATTTTCGTGTCAAATTGATGCATAAAATATTCATGCAGGAAAACCAGAGTAAAATAACCAGTTGACCATGATTTTGAACGCTATTCATGGTGCTATCTACGTCTGGAAAGAGCATCTGAAAACCTGATTGACATGGGCCAACATGAATCTACTATTGTGAATGTCCAGCTAAATATAATGCTCGATTATTCTGTCATTTCGACTAAAACATAATGTGTCTTTGTGCATAATATGCCTCCTAATTCTTTTCGAGTTCGTATCCATCCTCCTGGAACTCATTTCAATATTATTTTGATGACCAACAAAACAGACACGGCAATTATTGTATTATCATTAATTATCATCATTTTCATCATCATAAGCCTGAGCCTTAACGAAAGAACTATGAACTCATATTCAAGAATAAGCTAAGATAATCTATTACTATGTTATGCTCTTATCACGTCACACTTGCAGATTGCATATAGTTTAGTTAGGTAGGTCAATAACGATAAAATAAAATAAAATTACGTCACATTTTGCAAATGCCTTAAATGCCATCAAAACCGAAGCCAAATGAAAATTTAATTAAAGTCATATGCATTTAAATACAGATAGGGGAGTTATTTAGACCAACAAATATTATTTATATATGTAAGTATATTTATTTCGACTGCAAACAAAAGGCAACAATTAAAACTAAAAAGTTTTAAATTTGCTCATTATTTACACAGAATCTCAAGGACCTGGCTGCAAAGTCACAGGATTTCGTATCCCCATTATAAACGTAGCCTTTAGGACAGTCATATAAAAGACCTTTACCTCCCTGGCATTTCCAATAGGACCTACAATCCCTCTCATTCCTGTATAATCCATCAGTTTTCTTATAACAAGAGAATTCCAGACGAGCTCCACCTGCCCCTTCAGATACACAATTGGCATCTCCCGGACGCGCACATTGTTGATGTTCTGATCCATCTCCGTAAAAGTCGACACTCCAAAGAAGGTCACCTGGACAAGCTCTCACTTGGCAAGAGGTGGGTCTGNAGTCGACACTCCAAAGAAGGTCACCTGGACAAGCTCTCACTTGGCAAGAGGTGGGTCTACAGGAATCTGGACAAAAGTAGAATTTGCTGCAGTCAGTTTCATGAGGTTTGTACTCACAAATACAGTCATCTTCTTCCGTTGGTGGGGTTGTGGAAGGGGACTCTGTTGTGTCGGGACGGCATCCTTCCACGTTTTCAATGCGATCGCATACTTTGATAGCTGGATTGAAGGCAAGTCCATGCTCATAATTGCATTCATGATACTCCTTTCTGGTGTAGTTTACGCAGGTGTAGTAGTTGTGGCAGTCAATGCCTACATATTCGCAGTCATGATCGCAAGCGTCTGGGTCTTCGGTGGTGGTCGTGATAGGTTCTGTGGTTGTTGATTCCGGCGTTGAAACCTCTTCTGTTGTTGTTATTGTTGTTGGAGGATCTTCAGTTGTTATTGTGGAAGGTTCGCCGGTAATCTCCTCTTCTTCAGTTGTTGTAGATGGTGGGAGTTCTGTAGAAGTGGAAGTCTGATTGGTTGTCGTTGTTGGAACCGCAGTAGTGGTTACATCAGTTGTTGTTTCCTCTGTTTGGGTAGTCTCAGTTGGCTCTGGAGTTGGAGTCGTAGGATTAGGAGTGGTGGCAGTATATCGTGGGTCACATCCAGCTATTTCTGGGTAGTCACATTGATCCATGCTGGGATCATAGTGGAGACCTTCTGGGCAGTCCATTTCATAAATGAATTCTCCAGCAACGCATGATATGAACTTGGAACAGTTTGTGGGATGTGGGTAGTTTCCATCTGGACGATCTCTGCAAAGGTCGCCAATTGGGTTTTCCGTTGTTGTGGGGGCTTGAGTAGTTGCATTTGTGGTCGTAGTTGGAGTCGTTGTAGTGGGTGTCGTTGTGGTTGGGGTCGTTGTAGTTGGAGTAGTTGTCGTTGGAGTCGTTGTAGTGGGAGTCGTTGTAGTGGGTGTCGTTGTAGTTGGAGTCGTCGTGGTTGGAGTAGTTGTCGTTGGAGTTGTTGGATCGGGAGTTGCAGTAGTATATCTTGGGTCGCATCCAGCTATTTCTGGGTAGTCGCATTGATCCGTGCTGGGATCATAGTGGAGACCTTCTGGGCAGTCCATTTCATAGACGAATTCTCCAGCAACGCATGATATGAACTTGGAACAGTTTGTAGGATGTGGGTAGTTTCCATCTGGACGGTCCCTGCAAAAATCACCAATTGGATTTTCTGTCGTGGTGGGAGTCGTTGTAGTTGGAGTAGTTGTCGTTGGCGTCGTCGTGGTTGGTGTAGTTGTCGTTGGCGTCGTCGTGGTTGGTGTAGTTGTCGTTGGAGTAGTTGTCGTTGGAGTTGTTGTAGTTGTTGGATCGGGAGTTGCCGTAGTATATCTTGGGTCGCATCCAGCTATTTCTGGGTAGTCATCATTGATCCGTGCTGGGATCATAGTGGAGACCTTCTGGGCAGTCCATTTCATAAATGAATTCTCCAGCAACGCATGATATAAACTTGGAACAGTTTGTGGGATGTGGGTAGTTTCCATCTGGACGATCTCGGCAAAAATCACCAATTGGATTTTCTGTCGTAGTTGGAGTGGTTGTGGTTGGAGTTGTTGTAGTTGGAGTAGTTGTGGTCGGAGTTGTTGTAGTTGGCGTCGTTGTAGTTGGAGTCGTGGTTGTTGGCTGAGCAGTAGTTGCAGGTGGATCTGTAATACACCCAACAATTTCTGGCCATTCACACCGATCATTTAGAGGATCATAGTGCAAGCCGACAACGCAGTCCCGTTCATAAGCATAAAGCTGTGCAACGCAGGTCATAAACTTGGTGCAATCATAAGGATGCACATAATTCCCATCTCGTTTCCCAGTACATTCATACCAATCAACTGGACCTGTCAAAAAATTAGCAATTAGCACAAAAATATCTTTACCAATTTAGTTTTAATCCATGTACTTTCACTTGCCTTGATCTGCTGCTGCCAAACTCAACAGAGCTAAAAATGCTGAAATAAACGTTAGAAAATTCATTTTGAAGTCCAATAAAATACACAGAATCTCTTTGATAGAAGCTGTGATCACGATCACGGCTGTGCTTAACTTCTAATGTAACCCTGACCCTGGCTGAATACATATTTTGTATGATTTTTAACACCTCTTATCATGATATCGCATCAATATCATTTCTATTTAAGTTGAATTAGGGATCAAGAATGGGATAAGCATTTCATCATTTTAAGACTTACAAATAATAATACAATTTCCCAATATTATTACTTCTATTCCATTAATATTTAGTACAGCGAAGGATGATGTCAGTCAATGTTTAAATAAATCCACATTAATTCCTCAAAAAGAGAATTCATCCTGATTTAAAAAAACGTTTGATTATTCAGACTCGGCTTACCGTTTTCGTAAGGGACATAATAGCAATTGAATACATTAATATGCAAGTATAATACTGATAATGGAGAGAGTCAGCCTTATCATCATATTTGATCCAACTCGGATTATCCATACAGTTCTGCGATGAAATTCTGTCGTAATTTCTAACCTTTTCAGCTACATTCCTAAAATATGATAGAGAAACGCATTAAAATTAACAAGCGTATTGTATGAGAAATCAGTGAAGGAAAAGAGCGTTTGCTGTTGCTTTGAATTCAAATTTTTTAGTTAGTTTACTTCAGGTATTCCTATAAGAATCGTGGAGTAGAGATATTTGCAATTATTATATGACTACTATTGCAAGAGTTCGTAACAAGCGAAACACTAGAAACTCTGGGATGATGAGTAACAAGATTAAGTTCATGTCGCATTAGCATCATCATCATAACGGTCGATAAGCCTTTAGGATTATCCATTATCAGCAGCTTATCCATTTCATGTGAGTTGTGACGTGACGACGTTGATTTTAGCGTACTGTGTGCTAACCATCACATCATCGCCATTTGGGAATGTTGGAATGTTGGTAGTTACAAAAGAGTGAAGACGATGATGAATTGGATGTATATGATTGATTACTTGATTACAGGATGAGAACCAAAATCAAAGTAGTTTATATAAGATCAGATTTTTTTTTTGTTAAAATCAATCATTATTGAACCATTGACCGCAGGTGTCACTGTACACCTGAACTCTGAACAAATATGAACTCTACTGATAATATTCCACAGGAAAATGCGCATAATTTTATGGTGATTTACATGACATATTGATATTATGCATCGAGAAATGAAAAATTCTTCCCCAAAACAAGTGTTAATATGCTACTCTTTGTTGCAACTGCACTACTGTAATTCCGACTTGTGTTTGAGATTGAACAATATGCGAAATAATAAATTGTTGTTTTTGCTATTTTAACTTCATTCTCTTCATTCGCTTTCCAGGTCCCCTTTCTCGAAACTCACGACAAAGATGGTGAGAGCAACGACGAAGAGCTAGACATATGGATAAATAGCAAAATTATCACTTTGCCCCAAAACCAGCTCCAGCTTCTTTATGATTTATTATGATCTGATTTAATTAAATTACCTCAGCAAGAAATTCATAGTTGATGTGATACCTCCCAACAGATCCAATCCCCACCGGATGATCCTCCAACTCCACCATAAACATTTCCCACTCATGCTTATCCTGAAAGAGCCTCTCCCTGTTCTCCCTTTTTAAAAGCCATTCTTTAAAGCAAGGAATCACCCTCGCCGTTTCCGCCATCAGAATCAACGCCACCACCAAAAACCCAGAAATACTCGTGGTGACCAAAGAAGAAACAATTTTTCTGGAGCTCACTGAGCTCGTCAGAAACATGACCATTGTTGTGCTCATCTCAATTATCCAAACCAATGCTGTATTCGCCCAAATCCCGTTCGCCCTGTGGGACAGGTGCTTCATCTCATTAAATTGTTGAAGAAGAGCATGACTCCCTTTCTCAGTTGATGAAGGTGACAAGTAAAAGGCTTGGAATGATTTTGGCATCACACCATAATGTAAAGGGCAGCGTTCCATAGAAGAATATCTCGACAAGGAATTTATTCAGGAGAGCTGCAGCAACAAGAGCGATCTCAACAAACCCCAAAAAATGTATGTCCACCTCGAAACCAAATCTTCGGCTGCCATTCTCCACCAGCTTGCTCAAAGTCTTGATATGGGTCATGAATTGGGCTTCGTAATCATCATAAAACACAGTGCTTCCGAGGATAATGGCGATGTAGGCGAAGTGTAAGAAGACCATGTAGAATACAACCCATTTCCAGGGACTGCTTCTTGAGCTGGAGCTCCGTTTATGGATGAGTGTTAGAAATTCCTCAATCTTCTCTGATTTCCGGGTGATGAGCCAAAAGAACTGGAAATGTTTGATGAGGAAGAGAAAGCGGAGGGCGACCCAGATGTAGTGCTTTGGATTTAGGCTTTTGGTAGCGAGAAAGAAACCGATTTGGTTGATGACGAAGGAAATGTGGTGAATCCATGTTAAGCCCCAGACTACCACCAAAGATAGGAGCTTTTGAGGATTCCATGTTTTGAGGTGGTAGACTCCTTCAGAAGAATTCACTTGGGCTTTGAAGGGTATAAAACAGGTGTAGTAGCCGAGGAAAAAGTATAACTTTAGAAATCCATCCCATCGAGAACTACTTTTCTCTTGAGGATTGTTGATGTAGACGTTGCTTTTGGAGTTGTTGAAACTGCTCATGTTTATGATGTAATGCAATGGTGTGACTGCGTGTTAGCGTCGTGTCGGCTTCCAACTTTTCTTACTTTCTTTTATCTGTATGATCACAAGTAAGCTTGTTATAATTGGGCATGAATATTTATGCAGAATTTTGCTAATGTACGTACACGGTACACGATTGTCACTGAATTGATGTTATTTCATGTCCAATTTATATTTATTGTGTACAGTCTATAAAATGTTCCACATTTTTTTTGTATCGTTAATCGTTATACAGGCATATTTATGAATTTTATATTTGATGTACACGTTCTTCTTCAGTGCGCAGTGCTCAATAGACAATGAATGGAAACCATCATGTAACTGGAAAAGTTTACCCTTACTGAAGTTACTTTTTACCTTGGTTCACTCCACCTCACTTATTACGCAAAGATAAATATGTTGTTTAGTAGACAGATAAATTGTTGTGATTTCATCAATAAACATTTGTGTTTTTTATGTATAATATTGATTGTCGATAAGAAACGAAACAACTTGGTAAGTGCTTCATGATACAAGATGAAGATGCTACAGCTATAACAGCAACTGCCATAATAATATAGCCATTTTATATTCATTTTTTACAATTATTATGCTTGTAATTTGTCACGTCCTAACTTATTTAGTATAATGTATGAAGCACGCACAAAAGTAATGATTGAGTTGCAGTTCAGTAACGATGGATAGATGTGATAGAAATAACAGGTGGTATGCAGATAGAGGCAGCTAATCACGGGGCAAGGTGATTGGTGATTCTATAGAAAGGCGACACGACATTGACAACATAATATGACATTGAATTGAAAGGTCTCTGTCTAATCACTAATCAGCATCACTCACGTTTACATAAATGCAACTTGTGTTGTGGGCGAGTACACAAACATCGTCAAAGAAGAAAAGGTTAGAGTTGGAGGTACAAAATTACCTCACTCAACAAAAGTATAAGGTAAACTGTCCATCAAGGTCCTTTATCCCAAATTGAAAAACTAGCGAAAAAGGTGACATGTAATTAGATTACGCTATAGTATGACACACGACAAACAAGCTCGAATTATTCAGAAAATTTTGAAAAGACACAACAACTAAAGAGTGGAGTGGAGAATAAAACTAGCGAAAAGGGTGACATGTAATTAGATTACGCTATAGTATGACACACGACAAACAAGCTCGAATTATTCAGAAAATTTTGAAAAGACACAACAACTAAAGAGTGGAGTGGAGAAAGCGGTTGCTGGTGTTGCTCTAGAAAATGACTTATTTCCTTTACCCGACAATACAAACGAAACAACTTTCTCCCATTCCCATAGCCATGTTTCCCCAGCAAAAAACTGGAAAACAAGAGCAGTTTTTCCTTCGAACGGCAACCTATTTCGAAGTGAAGAACTTTGATAATCACAATAATCAATATCACCGGCGACCTTTTCAAGAGGGTATGTTGCCCTTCAGTTCACCAAAAAGCTCCAGCTCAAATCACCATAATATCTTATCCCTCTATTTCACCTTTGGCTACTACTGTCTCCTCTTCCCCTTCAAGCCCAAGTTCAACTCGCTCACCCACCAGTTCACCCTCGAGCGCAGCAACAAGCTCCACAGATTCCTCTGCCTTTTTGTCGTCTGGCTCCCAATGTGGGTCTACCACATCTCCTTCATCACGCTCTACGTCAACTTTTTCCGGATGACTGAAACCTTCTCCGCTAAACACTACTTTTGGATGACTCAAGCCATTTTGTACGTCATCAAATACATCATGTTTCGCCGCATCCTCCTCACAAAGCACGATGAAATAGAGAAAGTGCTCAATCTAACTATTTCCTCAAACTCCACTCAATTTTTAGGATTAGGGAAAAGTGCATTGGCCTACCTAGTCTCCATTTACATAATTTTTTTCTCAGTTTTGGTGATGACTTCCATCTACTACGACGAAATGACTTTTTTCTTCCTCCGGAAGCCAGAGACTTGGGAAACCCTCCAAAATAATGCAAGACAGCGACTCTATGTAAAACCTGGAGGTGGCGGCTCAAAATGGATCTTTGTCGGAGTGGAGTTGTACCTCTTATCAACCTACTACTTAGGGAAGTACTTTGTGGAACTATTTTTCTACACTGCTCTCCCCTTCACATTCTGGTCTGCTATGAAAGAGTTTGAGAAATTCTACTCTAAAGAGTTTCCCTTTCCCCCGTTTTTCAAGTCTCAAGCTCAAGAACTTATCTGGCAGAGGTTCAACCACCTCAAATCCGTTTCCGATGGGCTGAACAGGATCTGGGCAAACCTGGCTTTGATGTGGATACTGGAACAGAGTAATATGGTTGTTATGTTTCTTCACAGTTCCTTCTTGTACAAGAATATCTGCCAAGAGATTTGGATCATTTCTTTCTTACTCTTTTTGGTGGTGGCCTTATGGCTCATGGCGGAGTCGGAGTGTATGGTGGCGAGGTTTAGGCAGTGGCTCGTCTTACGAAGAAATAGAGAGAGGTTCCTACAGGACGAGGGGGAGTTGGAGGTATTACTCAAAATATTGGAAGCGAAACCGATTGGAGTGGGTGTGACAGGGTTTTATCGCGTTAGTTATGGTTTTCTTGCAGAGTTATTCATTATGCTTTTGACCTTATTCCTACTTAGTTTTGACAATTAGAATTAAAATAATCATTAGAAGGGTAGGTAAAATAAGCTCGATCAAGCATGTACATACTTTATTCTTAACGCAATAAACAACAATGAACAAATTACGTTTCAAAATAAACTTTTGCAAATAAATTAAATAATAAAACAATTCTAGAATGAGAAACAAGCAAATAATGTCTGTTCATTTTCATTTTACTCATCATCATCATCTTCTTCTTCTTCTTCTTCCTCTACCTCCTCCTCCTCAGAGTCCTCAACTGAGACGATGGGGACAGTGCGTTGCTTGTACGCTGACATTTCCTGGTGGAATGAACAAAGCAGATAAAAATTATAGAATTGTACACATCACAATAAAAATGAAGAAGAATGATGGAGTTGAAAGACTTCCAGTTTAATTACCTTCTCATACCGCGCCTTATCCCGTTTAGCCATCACCTCATACTTCTTCTTGTCGGTCTCATTTATCAGCTTCCACATTTTTCCGAGCTCCTTTGCAACGTCGCCAATGCCAAACTCAGGATTAGCTCCTCTGATTTTGGGTCGCTCGTCGTTACAAAACCAGAAGAAAGCGGAGAGGGATCTCTTGGGTGCGTTGGGGTCCTTGGCTCGTTTCTTTTTCGGCGCTCGCTTCCCATTTCCCACAGCAGTTGGGACGTAGCCTTCCATCTCCACGTCGTAACGCCTCTTGTCACGCAGTTGCATGTCCACGTAGGGTTTCTTCTGGGCAGCCGTCAATACCTTAAAAACAAAGCGACACATGAAAAAATTATATTCTCATTCTTATTCCTATCATATCATCAGTCATATTAACGGACGTGCAACTCTTAACTAAATACGTATAAACGTAAAACTATTACCTTCCATCTTTCAGAACATTCCTTTGACTGATCTCCAAATGAAATGGTCTCACCGGGCTGACTCTTCTTCCTCTGTTCACGGCATGCCTGCACAAAATAGGCATAAGCTGTCGTGCGCCCCTTTGGCTTCTTCGAACCGCTTGGTGGAGCCATTTCTGATAATAGATCGCTAACCACTGACCCTCACTCTAAGAAAAAACAAAGAAATCGCCAATGATAAGTTAGACATTGCATTCTTTGTTCTTACAACAAATTAAATGACAAATGAATTTTTATTAGTTTCAATCAAGCATTATATTTAACGTCAACTAACCCATATCATGCTCATCAACACTTTATCATTTATCGTCAATAACCGTCAACCGTGAATCAATAAGTGATAAGACTAGCCTTTTAACAATTAATGATTAGGTGCCTAATTTTTACCCGTCACTTATTACTTCTATTCTATCATCCACTATTGACTTGACTATCAAATATGAAATAAAACATCAAAGTATCATCTATTGACTATCACATGACATAATAATTGATAACTCCTGTCCTTAAATTTTAGAACTTAGAAGCCCCATTAATGCCTTCAATTAAGAATTAACAAAGAACATACTTACCAATAGCTGATAACAGCAACCGATGACCGGAACTCTGAACTTAACTGAATTTGGAATTGAAAGAGGAAAGCAGGAGGATAATCCGTCAGTACCCTATACCCTACTCGCTACTGCCAAACACCAAATGATTGATGATATAACGAAGTTAACAGCCAATCGACAGTTAACTGAGCAACAAAATAATTCGTTGAACTATAACTGATAAATAACTGTTAATCGTAGACTATCCACTCCACTGCACTTTCCTTCCTCTTCCTCGTTCGCTCGTGAATAGAGCTGACTAAGCCTGATGATGTCACTCAAGTTAGTTCATGGTGATCTTGCAAAACAAGTGTGTAAGAAGACGAAGAACTCCACTCCAGCAATTGATGATGAACGCAAAACGCAACGCACAGCATGTAAAACAAGCAAAAAACGAAAGAGCAGATTGGGGCTAGCCGATTGGCTTAAATTGGACTTTGTCTATTTCTCTATTGTCTTCCACTTTTCATCAGAGAGAACAGGGAAACGTCTTTTCCCGCTTGCAATGAAAAATTCAATGTCTTAACAAAAGCAATTGTCTTTGTTATCCGTGGAAGTGTAAAGATGCTATTTTGAATTTTGCATGCATTTTACATTTCTACAAATTTTTCAGTTGGTGTCCGATTCCTGTTGATATTTGCTATTTTCCAGGATAAGTTTTTCACTAGGGAGTTAACATCAACTTCTTCAAAGAATACGGCCACCGCAATCCCCACTTCCCCACAGAAATTGATAGAAGCGCTAGCACAGCTGCAACTTTAGTTATCTCAACCTTGTCAGGATCTCCAGTTCTGACGTTTTCACCTGTGCCTAGGTACTTATCGACAAGAAGTACATGTGACATGCCAACCGGACCACTCATCCCATTTGGTGTACAGCCCGGATGCTACAATTAACTGAATTGTTCCTTTCAACCAGTATTGATTTTCTGTCTTTGTATGCCAGTAAGTCATTCTTTTGTCCACCTCCTGCTTAATTTGGAAACAATTGACGGATTTTGATTCTCGGTTCCATTCCAGCATTCGACGGTTGCAATGGAGTTTCAAAAGTTTGGATTTTGACGTTTCATGCATAAATCCTAATCTTTCATTAGGTTGATTGAGCAATCGAAGTGATTCGTCAATTGTAAATACGTTTAGAAATACTTTGAATGATTCGTTCACAGTTAAACCATAAGATTTGAATTCGACTTCAAACGCCTCCTCAACGGACATGGAATAGGAAGGTTGTGTATATATATGATCTTGTAACGGCATTTAACTAAATCCTTTAATGTATTAATAAATTGTTTTGGTGGTAGTACAATCATAATTATGCTGGTAAATCCATTTGAATACAGTTGTCCAAGAAGAAATGAGATTGAGCAAAGTACGATGATAAAGCGTCGTTGAAATGAAGTACCCTGGCCTAAAATAGGACCAATACTTTTACACAATTCGGAGAGTAGAAATACTAGCGAATGATTATGCGCTAAGGAAATGAGAGCGAAGACTAGTACAATAGCTATCATTACAGCCCAAATGTCTAGGCTAAACGGTTCATGCCACGCTGAAAAATTCATCCCATAAGTTTTCTTTAACCCTGGTTTGGCTAAGTATAGCACGGTACTGGTAAGGAAGCGGTCGAAATGTATTTGACCGACAAAATATAAGGTTGTATGGTAATAGCGAGTATTTGCACTTATTACTTCAATACCTAGGTATATTTCTGATGTCTGAAATTTTATATTGATTTCCGGTGTCTGTCTAAACAACGAAAGGGTAATATTATGTTTTATAGTGAATACCAACAACGACAAATAATAACTTATTATTTGTTTCATATTTTGGCACTCCTCTAGTATATCTACTGAAGTGCTAAAGATGAAGTTATATGGGTCGTCAACAATTGCTGGTAGCACTTTGTTATTTCCATTCCAATAAAACTAGCGATGAATAGGGTAGAGATCATTTTGGCTCAGTCGCGTCTCCAAATCCTTTAAAGGGAAACGGGCCAGAGTGGCAATAACCAGAGCATACAGGTGTCACTGAAATTTTACTAAGTTTGCATTCGAAATCGGGTGCAAGTTTAAGAATAAACCGGAGTGCTCCAAATATTGGAAGTTCTGGATGCCAATTTGCGAGGAGTAGGGTTTTACGTGAGATTTCTGAGTACACGATATCTCGGCTGTTGGCCCAAATGTAGATAAAATGGTTCTTGAAGGGATCAGTGTTTTACCTAAAGCATACACTGTGTAACCCAAACTAAAGAGCTGTTTATGATACTCAATTGGGCAAATGACAATGTTGTACGTGTTGGAAAAGTGGTAATGTTCCATTTTTAATCCGGTTTCGTTTTGAATTGCGATGAACCTCGGGAGAAGAGACGCATCTGGAACAAAATTGTTCCGATCAATTTTGGTGGATTGATAGAAGTACAGTACCCACTGCTCCCATTTTATATTTAAGGTAGGAAACATACGCGAAAGGCAGGTAGCATGACGTGCACGGACCTGAGAAACTTGAACGAGTGCTAATATTCCAAAAACTTTTATTCCAAATAGAAATGTGCTTAGTAAAAAGCGTAAGCGTAATCTTTGCCCCATGTTATTTCATTTGAGTAAACTTTTACTAGTACTTTTAGTTCGGGGCCCAAATCCAAAGTGAAAATGTAAACCTTTATAATTCGTAATGCTTTCTGCAGCACTTCAGCCCAATTCTGAAGACTGGGTCATTTCCGGAAGTGGCGCCATTGATTGGTAATACAAGGACATCTACATCCGCTTCACATACCGAAATGGTTATATAATTGAATATGCAAAGAATTTTTGAAAGTGATAGTGTATATATCGTATGTACAAATCCAATTTCCTGCTGCGGCTTATCCAAGCATAAGTATACGTATCAATTATGTGCTGGTGGTGCTGGTAGTGTTCTTGTTTTTTTATGTAGAAACTAGAAAGAAAGTCTCTCATATTCACATACTCGTTTAACAAAGTTGTATTCAAAATAATTGACCCGATCTTATTATATAACTTATGCATTGAAACCATCTAAAACTCGGGGTTCCATCTCAACCAGTTTTTGCTATATATTTTGTATCTTCCAAAAAGTTAGTAACTTAAAACCGGTGATATAATATAGAAGCGAGTGAAAAATATATATTATTCTTCATATTCTTTGCATGCATCGATTGTACGTGAACAAGACGAAAGCAACGTACATGTTCACTTAAAGTACATACTAAAAATGTTGTACATAAAATATATTCGCTTAAAAATTTCATGTGCACATGTCAATGTCATTTGAAAATCAAAACTACCTTAAATTCTACATACATTTCGGTAGTATATAGCAAGGTACAATTTTGAGCCAACAAGAAAGTTTTAGATGGCCATTACACCGATACCAGCTACCTGAAAAATGTATGCCCCTAGTTTGTTACATGGGCAATAGCGTGAAATATTAAAATCCAGTTAAAATCAACGTCTGTGGAATATAATATGTATGTTTGAGTTAAAATCATTAAATATGTGGTGAAAAAATCCAGCTTGTGCACAGTATGTATTTAGCAGCGACTTGGAGTTAAAGTGTTCCAATTCCAACCAAATGTTACCTGACTATCTTGAACGGCTGACAGAGTTCCGACTCCGTCTAATGCCAATAATAGGACACGGCGTGTATCGCTGGGATAAGGAGAAGGGTCAACTGGCCAAAGCCTCCCCTTACCTTTTCTTCACTTGGGTGGGTGGACTCTGGGCCTCACTGATCTACTGTGGGGTCCACGGGGTCACCCTCTACTACAAGATAAAAGGATGGGAGCGAATTAAAGATGTAGTGGAAGCAGTTGACGACCCTCACGCCTTCGCAACACTGGTGCTCCAGTGGGCTGAAATGATAGGGGCTACACTTCTCGTCATCCTCATCTTCTTGATCTTGTATAGAAGGGAAGAAATAATGTATATTATGAATCAACTGCTCATCTATGATCGCTACCTGATGGGTAAGTAATTAACAGCAAAATTAAATGTTTCTTTATTTTTATTTTAAATCATTTTTTTTATTTTTAAAGCTACACTCAAATCTCAAGGATTGGGACTAAGCGAATGTCAAAAACTGGAACTTCGAAAAAACAATGTTCTCATCCTGATTTCCTCAATAGGCACTGTCATTGCCCCAATGGTACTCGTCTTCATGGTGTTCCACCCTTTGGAACCTACGCGTGTTCTGGTAGAGGATCTATTGGAGATACACATGTCCCTGGAAGATATCTTTGTTAGACCTTGTTTCTACATGGTTGTATTGCCCCCTTGCTTCGCTGGATTGTACGGTGGTGGAAATGCAATCTACATCTCCACCCAAACTATGTTCTGGTACTACTTGGTGACAAAGGGTGCACTCATGGATATCACTCCAACGGGGGAGCAACCAGCTGTGGTCGTGGGGGGCAGGAAGAGTCGTCTTAAATTGGAAGTAGAGAAGTTAGGATTTGTTCAAGACGACGAAATAATTCGGAGCTATAGAACGCTCCAATTATTCAACTGTCTCATGAATGAAATATTCAGCTCACTTGCAATGGCTTTTCATCATGTTGCGATTCTCGTTTGTGTTTGTGCAATGGCTTACTTTACTATCAAGATGAATGACGTGGTGGGGCTACTGGGGTATGTGCTTTTGGGAAGCACTATGTCTTTGCTCCTTACGATTGAGTTCACGGAATGTGACAAGCTTGGAGTGTTGCTGGAGGTTTCTGGGACGTTTATTGATAGTGGGTCACGGGTTGCTCCGAGAGGAAGTCTTTTTCGGAAGTTTGTAAGAAGTTGTCCTCTCTTCTATGTTCAAATGGCGTATCCCTTCTTTACAATTGATAAGATGACGTTTGCTGGGTTTTGGACTGAGGTTATGGATAAAACTATTACGTTGCTGCTTTGGTAGGTTGGTAGGTAAAAAGAAGGTTTTATGCACAATTGGTATAAGCTGAGGCATATTTTTGTGTGAATTACGCTTGTACTTATAGTATGGGGCAACCTGGAGAAAACTTTAATATTTTCACAAGGTTGATCCTTTTGTAAACTGTAAACTGTTCTCATTCTGCATAAATTACCCATGCTCAAACATAAGTTGACATAAAAATTCATGGAAAGTTTTAATATAAAAAGTATTTTACATAATTATTATGAATGATTCAATATAATCTATAATAATAAAGGAATAATTTAACACAATAAGCAGTGAATTAATTTCTCAACGAATTTTTGCTTTGTCGACCAACACTAAACAATTCTCTTGTTAGCTGACTTCTACTTATCGAATTGTCTACCTGCGCCCAATAATCCAGTATAAATTCAGAAGCCTTGTCAGCCAGCATCATTACAGCAGCGTTTATATTTCCATTTGGAATTTCTGGAATTATCGAGGCATCCACTACACGCAATCCTTTTGCATGAAGAACTCTAATCAATACGCATAATTATAGTGCAGAATATTCAATGTAAAATCTTATTATATTTAAACAGCCGCATACTAACGAAATCCAATATCGCTAACCTCAATTTAGAATCAACAACGGCGTTAGGGTCTTCCGGTCCTTTACCCATGGAGCATGTACCGCTTTGATGATACAGTGTCAATGTAAACTGTCGAATGTAACATTCATAATACTTTGCACTTTTCAATTTGAATTCCTCACATCCTGGAAAATGTCTGTGAGCAAGTCTTGCTCCAATCTTCTGAAACGCTTTCGTATTCTCAACCATATTGACAGTGAAATTCAATCCTGAAACATTTCAAAAAGTTATGTTAACCAGGGGTAAATTCTAATTAAATTTAAATTCTCAATTAAATTACGTTTGTTACTGTATCCATCAATAAGTATTTGAACATCATCCGGATGGCTTAAATATTTAGGATCTAAAATGGGTTTCTCAAAAGGATCCGTACTAGCCAGTCTTATTTCGCCCCGTGAGTTATACTTTCCCAGCATCACGGTCACCATGAAACTGTCCACGTCTTCCAAGCCCGCAATGTATCTTTGACATGACCCCCTTTTTAATATTGAAAAACTCTTCATATTCTTCAGGCACGTTCAAATTTGTTGGAACGAGCAAAAGCTGAATGTCTGGTGACTTATTCCAAATGTTTCCTCTTTGTTTCGAGAGTTCGCTGTGAATATACCCTATTGCATTTGCACCGATTACACTCGCCATAATTCCTTTTCGTTTTGAGAAGTAATCGGCAACTGTACTTAATGTGATGTCTCTACCTGGGACATATGTTTTTCCAGGGGCGTCCACCAAAAAGGGACCGAACACGATCATTATGTGATCCTGCAAGTTTTTACCAACTGGCAGATCTATCACGGTTTTTATCCCTAAATTACCCAAATGTACTTTTGGGCCTATTCCCGATAACTGAAGTATTTTAGGAGAGTCAATAACACCGGCGCTCAAAATTATTTCTCGTTTTGCCCTCACAAAATGCTCAATCCCATGCCGTTTATATGTTACTCCGTAAGCTCGTTTGGTTTTCTTATTTAAATGGACTTTTGTGACTCGAGCGTAACGGTAAATGTAGAGGTTGCTTCGGTCGAGCACCGGTTCTAAAAATGCAGGATATGCCCCGAAACGCCTACCGTCTTTTATAGTAACATCTAATCTACTAAAGCCTTAAAGTTAGATAGTTAATTTCAATCAATGTTACATACACCTAGACTTTCGGAATAAATGAAAATGGCAATAAGTTTTAGCTTTCACGACATACTCGGTTCTTGATTCCCATTGACGTCTTTGGTTGGATATCCCATTTCCTTCCCTGCTTCAAGAAATTCATCTACCAGATTTGTATTATCTACCGTGCTAACATACACACCTTTTCCATCTTGTGAATGCCATTTCTCTTTAAAACGTAAGTGAATATTGTGATCAATTTAGAATGTAAAAATTTAAGTTAAAAACGTGTATGATAATGATTTGCTAATAAATAACCATTGAAATACTGTCCATGATAGTCTTCAACATTTTTGAAGTTCCTCAAAATGTTGTCAAACTTCCAGTCCGCACTTCCAGACAACTCAGCCCATCTATCATAATCGTGCCCACTACTGCGCTGCCAGAACATAGCGTTAAGGTTAGAACTTCCACCTAGCCCCCTTCCGCGTGGCCAAAAACTCCGCTAACATCATTAATGATCCAACGTTAACAGGAGATCGCAATCGATTTTTATGCATTTTATGAATTTTTAATTTACCTGATTCTTTAAAGATAGACAGGAACGCTTCTGTGGCACTGTATAATAGTCATAATCTATAGATGGTATGTGGAACATGGATTGAAAATAAAACGGAACGGATTGCATGGGATTTGGATTTCCCCCATTTTCCAGCAAAAGTATTTTATAGTCTGGGTTAGAACTTAACGGGGAGATGGTCGGTTTATAAAGTAGGTGCATTTAAAAGCATGCATTCAGTGGAATCATTAAAAGGAGTGCAACTGTTAAATTGCCATTTTCAGTCTCGGCAACAAGGGTAAAAGCACGTCAAAAGGTATCAACGTTCCAGTTGATCACCTTCGACCTCAATTTATTCCTGGATTTTCACAGATGTTAGTGGTCTTTCAAAGTAAAGTCATTCCCAAACTGATTGTGAGCACAGTAGTGTAAAATCTAACCCTTTAACTTTTTTCTCTGAGCAAATTTTAAAAATTAGACGGGTACTTTTTCCTATGTAAAGTAAACGGAAAAATCTAAGTAAAATTTAAACCCAGATAAAAAAGGGAATAACTGGAAATTTAATTCGCTTTCAACGTAGAAGTAACAAAAAAAATTAGCCCTGTCGACTTTGTGGTTTGTGGTTTTCTCTTCATTTCTATTTGAATGAGGCAGAATGGATTTTTCAAGACGCGTGTATTCTTATGACACATGAAAATCTGAGGTCAAATTTGAAATGCCTCCAAGGAGGCACTATATCAATGACACGAGGTCACTTAATGATTCCCCTAAACATGCTTTTAAAATGCCCCAATCCCCACCTTAGCCGGTTAGCCAGAACGGATCCCGCAGATCCCGCGCCAACTTCAAATTAAAAACAGTTATTTGTCGTAAGAATTTTAGTTAGATTTAGATAATAAATTCAATCTTATATAAATTGTTTTGTACCAATTATGAAGTCGTATTCTTCAATGAAATTCTGTAAATACTTTTCAACTTTCTGACTCTGAAGAAAGTCGGCAGATTGATCCCATATCCCAAAAGAAATCACAATGAGTGGGAGTGCTTTGGAGAACAGGGACAGAACAGGACGAGGGATTCCAAATGCCATTATTGCGAGATAGCCAGTTTAACCTTCCGTGCACCGTTCAAATCAGGATACTGCCGGTGAGTTAAGAAGGCTCATGACTTGACATAAAACATCGCAACAAAGTATATTTTTTCTATTATTGAATGTGTTTTCCTTCAATGTGAAAAACGGAAGGAAGTTTACTTCTATATAAATGGTTTTTTTGCTTTTAAATACGTGTGCGTAGTATCGTTTAACGAGACATTTGTAGTAAGGGGTTTTCCACAGGTTAAGCTTAAACCTAAGAGTGCAGTGCAAATTGCAATGCCACAAGGTTATATGGTAAAACTTGCTTGACGTAAAAAAAATGTATTTCTCCAAGATTTCAAAGACATTAAACTACCACAAGTGACAAGTTCATTGCTGGCCACCAACGTCTCGTCATACGTGCTATGCGGTCCACTGGGTTTTCTTCTTGCGACTAGATTATAGGCCTATTTTATTCTTATACCAGTGAATGTAATTTGTAAATAGATATCGTGAATAGTATATATACATCGTTAAAACAATAACTGCATTTAAATTCTAGGATATATGCACAAATAATATATTTTTTGGATTTTACTAGTAAGTTTTATACAATGCACATGCACAAACAAATTAAACAAATTTATGTAACTACAAATTATAGAAGCCGGTATGCGGAGAAGCCGGTTACACCACTTGCCTTTATAATCTGTTTCCGCTTTTGAAACGTGAGGAGCATTTGCTCAATTTTGCCAAAATTGATAAGAACCGGTTTGACAGTCCATTTGAATATGGAAACGAGTATAAAACCTGGAATAATACTGTGTATGAATTACAGAGAAAAGTGGTACCTTCGTAAATCATATTATTTCTCTTATTTTGGACTTCGGGCAAATAGCCGAGATCATTTTTACTCAAAAATTCCTCTCATGCTCTGACCTCATGAATTGAAATTTTAAAACTTTCTTCTTTCCAGCATTGAATTGAAAGTTATTCTTATGCTACCACCCAATTTGTAATGCAAACCTAATGGAACTTCAGTCATGATTAATTCCTTAAGGTTACTTCCACTCTGTCTAGTAACAAGACAAGGTTGCTAGATTTCAAACGAGGACTGAATCATTCACAAAGATTTTTAAACTCTTCATCGCGATTCGCTAGCTTTAATTGAAACAGAAATGGGAGGTTCATTCCTACAATTGTAGTTGACAAATTTAATTTCGTCGGCACCAAATCATATAAAAAACCTACGATCTACAAAATGCAATGTATGATTAAAATTATTCAAGCCGGAATAATGCTTTCGAATTTACTAGAAACTTGAAAATTTTACTTCAATCCCAGCCGACTCAGCGGCTATGATTATGATTTATATACAACAACAATTCCCCAATTAGGAATTGGTATGTATGTTATATACATCAACATAATCCATACACTTTCAAATACCTTGGCCTTGGTTTATTTCATCACATATTGCCTTTTCAAATGACTAAATCGGACGGTGGTTTTAGCTAGTCGGATGTCACGATTACTAGGTATTGCCGTGGTAGTATTTTGGTAGAAGATAGCACTAATAATATCAGGCTCAGGCACTTGCTATACTATGCATTAACAAATTGTCACATAGAAATAGAATGGACCAAACTGGTAGAAAAGGAAATCGAGATTGCTTAGACGGATCTGGGGTTGACTTGATTGACGTGAAAACATGAACTCTTCTCTCCACACGACACCTCCGGCCGTTAAAAAGTTTGCAGAAAATTGATGGAGTGTGTGTCAAGTGTCAATCTAGTAAAATCTTTCGAGACTGCAACTGACTAGTTCATTTTCTACGTGTTGATATGTGTTAAACAAGGGCAAATAGTTATGACGTCAATGAAGCAAATGCTTTTTATGTCTTTCTGCACTTTTCTCCTTTTAGTTTGTGGAAACTAAAAAGTAGACCAAATAAGACACGGACACGACACACCCTCATGTTTATCCTATAATCAATCCTATTCCGTTGGAAAAAGTGAAACCATGCAAAGCTAAACGTATTATATTCCGTATGGATGGATCTATATATATCTTCTTCGTTAAACAAAAGAATATAGGTAAAGACGCAAAGCATCTCTTTATAATAGAAATCCCAAGCCTTGTCCTTGATAATGGAATCCAACAAAAAAAAACTTTCACATTCAGTCTTGACTCGAAATTCAAACCGTTAAGTTCACAACTACGTTTCAACCTCAAACCTGATTTATTTTTGTAATTAAATTAACCATGGGGCATTTAGGTGAAACGGGTTGGAGGAGACTAATAATCTCAATAAACCTTATAGATTTACTCCTCTCAATTTTCGACTTGTTTCTCCTCATCGTCACCCGAATCCTTGAGGACACTCGAAAAAATATACAGCATCGAGAAGGAGCTCCTCCTCTTCGTCTTCATTATCGGGGTAATGCTTTGTTTCATCATTATGTGGGCTGATGTGAGCCTAATCGCTTCATTAACAAAGCTAAATCGAGGTGCTGCCATCAAAACCTCAAATAAATGGGAGCGAACTCTAACTGCCGCACTATTCTGGAGGTATGCGAGCATCAGCTTCCTTCTCATCTCGATTGTGAACCGGGTGCTGGCCTGGGATATCATGAATATACCGTTGATTACGGGGGTTTTAATCAGAATCATTTTCATCCAGATTGTGTCCTGCTTTATCAAGTTTGTGAGGCGGAATAATAACATCATTGTAGAGGTCACCTCTTCCAATGATGAACTTATTTGAGCGTTGTGGAGTGATCAACACTTTAAAATAAAATCAATAATCATTTTATCGAAGAACAAATATGTAAACAAACAAAAACGCTTGGCTTCAAAAGAGTTTCTGTGCAGTGTGACAAATTTTCATGCTTGTTCACATACACGTCCTTTCTTCGCCTGCAAAAGAAGTGTATAATTTGGACTTTGGACCAGGCTTCGATTTTGTGTGTCTTTGTTCTTCGTTCTTGTCATGATATTGATATGATACAGTAAATACAGCTAACTCCATTCCAGATCATTATAATTCCCTTGTTCGTTCGGGTTCTGTTTCTAAACTTCAAAAAACTACTGCTACTGCTATGCTATACACCATTCAACTCCATTCGTTCTACTGCTTCACTCTCTGCATAAAACTGGTCTCGTTCTGGTTTCTGGTCTTGAGCACTCTAATGTGAATGTGATATGCGATGAGTATTTACATCAAGACGCACAATGTCAATTACAACAACCATCCACATTAAAACCAGTATCTCGAGGAGGAATGGAAGGATATGGATGACGAGTCTGGCTGTGTCGTTCCTTCAGTGAAGTAGAATTGCAAAAAATCATCATCTTGCATGCAGAGTACATGCTGAGTATACAAGTTTTTTTTACAGTCTGCAATGCACTCCATCGTCATTTCAGTCAGATCAGATGATGATGAGTAGCTTGAGTCTGATATCCGTAATTGAAATTGAAAACACGTCTTGTTTCTGCTGTGTTGCGCTTTAAATTTTAAAACATTTCAAATTTCAACTGGAAATCAAATTTGTGCGATATTAATTAAAGGTTACAAACATTCACTTCTTCAATCATTGTATTAATTGGGGCTATCTGAAACATTGAAACAATCTAGTGACCAATTTGTTTTACTATTTTTTAGACACTTCGTAATGGAGAACTTAACGTTCCAGTGGAAACGTTGCGCGAAAATCGTCGGCTGGATCGACTTAACCTTATCAATTCTCGAGGTAACTCTCGCCCTCATCATCCTCATCATTTCAATCCCGTACCGTGAGGAAATCATTGATCACTACAGGACTCAGGCAGAAGCTGTGATAATGTTCTACACGGTAGTGATCATCTTCCTCATCACAAGTCTTATCGAGTTGTGGGCAGCGTCTAAACTGATTCGCTCAACGGATGTGGGAAAGGAGCCAAGTGAGGCGCTACCAATGGCCAAGTTTTGGCTTTGGGTGAATATCATTTTTCTCATTGTGTTCACGCTGGATGACGTGTTTGTTCTCATTTTTCTTGGGATTCATTGGAGCAACTTGGTCCCGACAATTGGCAGTATTTGGAATTAGGTTCAGTTTCATTTATGTTGTGTGGAGGTTTATGAAGGAGTTGTGGGCGGCGAGTGCCACGAATACTAGCTCTTGTGTTGAGTATCATAATCTGTGAGTGATAGAGAGAGAGAGAAATTAATTAGGTAAATTAATATAATAATCCGTCTTCGTCTGCAAGCAAATTGACAGTTGTTGAGTGGACTTTGGTTACCGACCGAGAGCATCGAGCTGTGTCAATCTCAAGTGTGGTGGAGCGCTATATAAACATTTCTAATACGAGTGTCATCTTATTCTCATCTTCAATCTTAGTCTCTAGTCGTTTAAATATTTAAGACATCGCCAAATTTATGTGAAACCCACGAAAGCTTGGTTTGTTTGTTTCATGAAATGTGAGAACGGATAAGTGTGTGTGTGTGTGCGTGAAAGCCAAAAATTATACGAGATTATAATGAATTTTGAAGCTAAAGCTAATGTTAAGTATATATTGCAATCAGTTCAATGCAATTAGAGTATTTTGATGGGATTGTGATTCATTTTGTAACGGATAATGATACGCGTATTTAAGTAAGCTTATTCAACACGAATAACCATATTATATAATGCAATATTTAAAATAAGCCTCGACCTCAACCTTTTGTGACCATTTAGGTTATTAATACGTGTAGATAGGCAAACAGAGGAGGGTGAAGATGGAATGTGAATGGGCCACAATTTTAAGGAATATATTTATTTATTTGGAATAAAGCTATATAAACTGACTCTTCTGTCAGATTTTGCTCATTAAATTAAACATCAAATTAAAAAGCGTTCCAAGTGTATAACGTGGTGGAATATTTTTTTACATTTTTCCAAAATCATCATGTTGTATAATCATGCTATAAAATAAACCGAGATAGATAATAGATATACCCTAAAAAAGTACCAGACAATTACCAACACCAACCGTCTAATAACCATTGTATTCTCTTCTCACTCTTTACATCATTTTATCCAACTTCATTCAACTACTTCTCTTTTTTTAAGCATTTGCTCTGCATATGCATTCCGGTACCTAAAACGAATGAGATGCAATAAAAAATAGACACCGATCTGATCTAATATATACATATATATGTATAAAATAGAGGATATATTTTATAATGATTGAGCCCTATAAGGAAACCCCTGGTCTGATGCAGCTCTGCAGCTGCATCTGTTCTGGCTGTGTCTAGCTACATAGCTATAGCGTGCCTGGAACCGTTTCTTCATGGTCTTCTTTCATGTCATTTTACTCCACTGATGATCGTGGGTATTCAATATTTTTATGTGAACAAAAAATGATGCAGAACAAGAGCTGATGTAAACAGAGTAAAATATCTGGAAAAGACTTGGGTATATAATGTAAAAGAGAAGGACATCAGACATCACTATCAAAATATCAATCCTATTATTGTGTACAGGTACAGATTAATACAATCAAGATGAGAGTAAAACCAATATTTTATATTGTCTGTTTGGTGTGCGTGCATTGTTTGTCTACCTAAATAAAATATGCTCAGATTAATACAATCAAGATGAGAGCAAACCCAATATTTTATATTGTCTGTCTGTTTGGGGTGCATTGTTTGTCTACCTAAATAAAATATGCCCATTGTCATTGTTGTGTTAACAAGCAATTAGTTTAGTTCAGTTTTCGATCACATACATACAACGGACATCGGACACGGAGGGATTCCTTGATATAAATTGTTTTGATAAAGCTCTTTAACCTGTAAATGTGTAGAGTAGTTCAAGTCTAGAATTTATTATAAGTATTCATCATTTCTTGACCTTGTTTTTCTAAAATGGCTATGGCATTAACCTCAATACCCACAAAAAATACTCCTTTACCATCAACATCAACAAGCAACTTTAATTTCTCCAGAATACCTCCTGAAGTAAGTTTATCGCTGTTGGTTAATCTTGTTTATTTTAAAAGCTACTACTCGTATAAAGTGTTAAATCAAGTTAAACATTATTTTAAAATGTTTTTTTCAAGGCGTGGAAAGAAGTCTTAAATCGAGTTGACGATCCGCAAACATTCCACAACTGTTACAATACTTGTGAAGTATTTCGCGACTTATTGAATATTGATAGAACTTCTCGCCTATTTCCATTGGTAATTGAAGCTTAAATTATAGTACCTTTTTAAGCGTTTTAAATTAAAAGTTGGTTAAAAATTTTCTCTATTTTTTAAAAAGGTTCTTCCGCACATACATGACTACCTCTCAGAGAAAGACATCATCAACTTCCCGAAGAGTATGCAAGAGGTGGAAAACTGGGATAGAAAACCACCTCCCCTTAAACATTCCCTGGAAGAATGTGAATCCCGACGATTTTATCATAAACCCAGTGAAGGAACGTTGGGTTTTCCCACTCACCAACACCTTCTATAAAGTCTCCCAAATCACTCAATTTCTCACTGAAATGGAGAACTGCTCTGGAAACCCTTTCCCCACTCGAAGCCTCCTCTTCTACCACTCTTCTTCACCCCGAACCAAATGCCAACGGGGCCCAACTAGAAGTGCAAGACAGGGATGAGCTCTTCCACGCCTTTCGCTCTCTCCTCCACAAGTTTGGCAATGAAGTTTGGAGTTTTGTCTTTATCACCGATACGGACAACCCTGAGTTGCTTCCCCTCCACGCCTGGGTTCAGCAAATGTTGAAACTCCTTCCAAACTTGAAAAAACTTCGGCTGGACAATGTTGGAGATGAACTACACGGCCTCAAAATATGGGACGAAGGATGGGACTGGTTCCAGCATCTGAAGCCTTTGCCTCTCCACCTAATTTCGTTACACATTGGCCAATTCTACTCGTCAAGAGTTGCCGGCTCAATTCTTAACGCTGTGGGCGGCCAACTAGAATACTTAGGGATTGAGGGGACAGTTATTGAGGAGGAAAAATATTTTGGAACACCCACTCATCCCTGGTTTATCCGTGAAATGCCTAACTTAAATGAGCTTAAAATAACCAACTTGAATTTTTCGAGGGGAATGTCCAATGAAATCTCACTCCTCAAAAGACTGGCGAGGTGTCGTCTTCCAAACCTGGAAAAACTTAGCTACGCCCCAAAGCGACATGCCAGAGAAGGACAGATCCCATTCAGAGCTGTTCTCCTGTTAATGAATCAATTCGCCACGACTTTGGTTGAGCTTCATGTCCCATTCCAGTTGAGGAGGATGGTGCAGAATGAAGACTTTGAGGAGGAGGATGACCCAGAAGTTATGGCACTCCTTGGGGTTCCCTCAACAAAACTAAAGATTCTGGATATCAGCTATAGTATGGTTGACCACCCCATTTTGGAGAGCGTCCTGAATAAGTGCGTAGTCTTGGAGAAGGTGAGGCTCCAAAAGTTTCAGGTGGTTAGGAGTAGGGATTTAAGGGGAGTAAATAGGAATTTTGTGCTACGAAATGAGGTTCGGCAAACGATTGAGAAGTTAAATGGGCTTGTTAAGTCAACAAAATTTAAGAGTATTGAGTTATGGAATAAATCACCGAAACGGAAATTGTATACTTGGAGAAGGCCTTTAATTTAAAGTTGACTGAAAAATAAAGATTTATGTAAGTATTTTTAAATCCAATATGGCAATTTTATTCACTTTTTCTGTATTTGTCACATAGTATAAATTATTTCCCAGCACCATTATTGCACCTTTCTTGAAGCTCTTCACAATATTTGAGGACGACATAAAAGAAGGAGCACCGAATCACAATGCTTCCCACCCCAATTAAAATGATGAGCATATAAATCCACGAGAACTTGAGGGTAAGTTCAAGGCCCACGTTGGTAACCACACAGACAACTAATAGGATGAGAAAAATGGCATTCAAGTATCTCCAGAAAGTTGCCATATGCAGTGCTTTTTCAGGATCCCTCCCAATTAACGTGGAGCCGAGGAGGTTTGCTGCTGCCCACAGTTCGAGAAGGCTGATGAGGACGCCCAATAAAGTGCAACCAGTGATTATTAAGATGACTCGCCATTCGTCTTCGTGAAGCGCCCAAACTTCGTTGTGGAGGGTGGTGGTGGCAATCACGAGGATGAGAATAACTACGTAACAATCTATGATGGAGAGGATGAGGTCAATTATTCCGACCATTTTGGTTGGACGACGCCATTGGAAAGGGGGCTCGTCGAAGAGCTCCACTGTCTCCTCAAAGGAAGAATGCATTGCGCTCACAAACTTGTGTAAAGTTACCATCAGGATTGGATTGGAGTCTGTTTCAAAAGGAAGTTGAGAATCAAATGAGGAGGAAGGAGGAATAATACGCAGGCTACAGGAAGTTTTCTGAATCATAAGTTTTTGGATGTAAAAAATGACATAGAAAAAAGAGAATTTCTCAAAGTTTATTTGTTCATCTCATGGAATTTTTCTGATTATTTGGATTGGCATTTGGGAGTGAGTCTAGAGTCTGAGCTGAGCTCTTTCCGTTTCACTGTTTCACCAGATGCTTCATCTGATCGGATCATTTGGCCAGCCTTTTAGATTATACGAAAATATTCTTGTATAAATAATAAAAGTTTTGCGATCCATTCTGCATTTCAAGATGCTAAGGAATTCATACATCTTAATAAGCATTTAGATTTTTTCATTTCAATCACAAAATGCGAAATTGATATGATATGATATATATATGTTGGTTCTATTAACATAAATTCCGAACTGTCTTCAGTCTCGCTTCACATTTCCTTGTACTGTTTTTATAGAAATGCAACTCTAACTGCAGCAAACTGAGTTCAGCTATTGGCTATACTAACAACGGAGATGGAATATGGAATGGATTATAAGGGTTCTTCCTTCACACGTTAAAAGCAGGCTTCGAGAAGAGTACCAAACCGTGCTGTCTTTGTGTAAGCAAGTAAGCAACAAGTGCGGACTGTACTGAGGATGAGCTGAGTGCACACAAATTCGGTTCATCAAAACAAATGAAAAAATTGGAAAGAAAAAGGTATATATGAGATAAGATATAACGAATACACCCCCTATCCTGTGTGCAGAGAAGAAACTTATATTTTAAGCTTAAGGCAAGGCAAGGGTACTTCTATATATACTATCCATATAAAATGCATTTACCTACTAGCCCGCTCTTTCACCCACTTTTTTTCATTACCTTCTCAAGGCAAGATTGGACTTAGGTCAGAAAAATACATGGGATGATGCTAGTAATGTGTCATTGCCCCATATTGTACCTACTCCTACAAACATTGCAAGTTGTGCTAACTGCCAACTAACCTAAACACACAGTCCAACGAAGATTTCCAGAAAACGTTTTCTTGTCGTCGGTGCTCTTAGTTTGGGCCTCAGATCCACTGCCACCCACTTCTTATCCTTTATGAACATTACCATTTCATCTTCAGCCCTCAAGTTGATAACATAATCCACAGCCAACAGCCCTAACAGTCTTCATCCAATTTCGAAATGGCACTAGCTTCTTCGTCGTCATCATCAACCTCGTCTTTAACACAAGGTTCAGCCAATGCCAGTACTTTTGACCCCTCCAAAATTCCTCCTGAGGTTAGTATAAGCAACGGGTTTCTTGAAGATATTTGGAAAAAAGAAAATAGATGGATTTATTGTGATTTTTTAAATATTCTTGTTTTAGTTATGGAGAGAAATATTGCACCATATTGAAGATCCCTATACATTTCAGAATAGTAGGAAAACATGCAAATCTTGGAGTGATTTGTTACTCAAAGACAGAGTGGCCCAGCTATTTGCTTTGGTAAGAAAGAGTTTTAAAGAAAGAAATAAAAAAAATAATGTTTTTACAAGTTTTTTTCTTTCTTGTTTTGCAGGTGCTACCACATGTGAGCGACTACCTCTCAAAGAAAGATATTTTCAACTGTCGCCAAGTCTCTTGGAGATGGCAAAAGGGGGTGGAGGATTACCTTCCTCTCAGCCCAACCTGGAAGAAGAAAGACTGCCGTTTTTACATAAATCCAATAAAAGAGCGCTGGGTTTCCCCACTCGGCAATACCTTCTACAAAATCTCCCACATCAATGAGTTCCTCACTGAAATGGAGACCACCTCCAGCAACCCTTTCCCTACCCGAACAGTTATATTTTACTGCCTTCGCCACTCAGGAACATTCCGAGTGAATGGGATCCGCCTCCAAGTCCAAAACATAGAAGAACTCTTTACCAGCTTCATCTCCCTCTTGCGTAAATTTGGGAGTGAAATTTGGAATTTTGTATACATTACCGACACTGGTGACTACGAGCATCATACTCACGACGCTTGGATGCAGGAAATCTTCAAGCTCCTTCCAAACTTGAGGAAACTCCGCCTGGAAGCAATTGGGGAAGAGCCTTGCTGGGGTGCTAACGTGTTTAAGGATGGATGGTACTGGTTCAAGTATCTTGATCCGATTCCTCCTCACCTAGTTTCTCTTCACGTGGGCCCATTCTATTCGACAAAATTGGTCAGTTCCATTCTGGAAGGGGTGTGGGCCCAACTCCAATATCTTGAGTGTGAGGCGAAAGTAGTTGAAGACGAGCAATATTTTGACACCTCCATAATGCTTCGGGAGTTGCCGAATTTACGTCACCTCAACTTAACCAGGAAGGATTTCATGGGTCATGAAAAGGAGCTCAAACTCCTGGAAAGATTGACAAGGTGTCGCATGCCAAAACTGGAAGTGTTTAAGTATGACGCCGATCAGCATACTGACGAATGGAAAATCCCGTTGAAGAAGATTCTCCAGGTTATCAATTTGTTTGCCCCGACGCTGGTTGAGCTTGACTTGCCATTTGGTTTTGAGAGGATGGTGCAACCCCAACTGGAAAACTTTGAGGAGGAAGAAATGACAGCTTTACTTGCTGTTTCTTTTCCGAAATTGAAGACGCTTGGAATTGCGTATTCGATGGTGGATCATCCCATTTTGGAGAGGGTGTTGAATAAGTTTGGCAACTTGGAAAAAGTTAGACTTCGTGAGTTTCAGGCGGATCGGATGGATTTACGAGATGTGACTGGAGAATATATTTTGACGACGTGGGTTTTGGAAAAGTTTATGCTTTTGAATAGGATGATAAGCTCAACAGATTTTAGAATGGTTGAGTTGTGGAATAGACTTGATCAAAGGCGTATTTATGTTTGGAGAAAGCCTGGATTTGGATTACTTGATTGATTTTAAAGATGCAAAAATTGTATGTGAAGTTTTAGAGAGAAAGATGTAGCTGAAGAATAAAGTTCAAATTGTCAACTTTAAATGAAAATAAATTGATATAATATTTTAACTCCTAAAAAATTAAACGTTGAATTTACTGCATACATTTGTTCATGAATTTTTTGAATGTTAAGTACGCATGATAAGATTCGCAAGTAAATGTCTGTTTGCTGGAGTAGAAATCGTTTGCTCAGGAATTTTAAAGGGTTTGATTTGACTCAAATTTTCACATAAAATGCATGAGAATAGCAAAACATAATTTCGCAAATGCAATTTGTAAATTCATCTAAGCATTTGTGAAGAGGTTGCTTGATTGGCACTCCGATATACTCAATTTAGATCATTCCAATTTTATACTTACTAAAAAAAAGTTGACTTGACTTGACCTTGACACAATGAAATGAAACAATCAAGTGTTAGGTGATTACCTTAAAACTATAACTTGGCCTATTAATTTGCCTTCTTTACGAGATGAATATGCATATTGAGTATAATATGATAATTGATCATATTTTATAGGCTAAAAAAGTATGTGCACATTGTATACTCGAGTATTCAATACAAAATCAAAGAAATATTTCTCATAGTCAATAAGTTTGTTTCTGATTTATATGGGGTATCATGCCATCGTATAAAAATAATTTATAGCAAATCGCAAATTTGGCGATTCAACAGATAGTTGTTGCAAAAATTATTAAATTAGATGAGGAGTCCACCAAGATGGCCAGTCTTGTAAGCAACTGGAGAAGCA
>JAANSM010000359.1:0-30875 GCA_036850725.1 Orchesella villosa | reverse complement strand
TAGTGGCAATATATGGGATGATGTTAGTTCGTTGTTCCCTTCTTCGCTTCCCTACATTGGTGCAGACAACAAGTCACTGGCACTACTACTACTACTATTCACACACACACGACATACAACAGGAACAAAAAATTGCTCCACTACTCCGTCCAAAATATGGTAGTCGAGTCGCCGTGTATATAGTGGCTGGCAGGGAAAACCGATAATGATACTGGGATATAGAGCCAAGTATGTGTTGGGCAATGTATATGCGGTATATCCACTTCTCTCTCACCGAGAAATGAGTGAAAAGTAGAGAGAAGAACAGAAACACTTCCTCCTCCGTTTCTCTGCTCTTTCATTCAAAACTGAGCCAGAAAGGAGTTTACGAGTGAGTATATTGGATGGGGTTCACAGTCAACAGCGTTTAAAGTGCTAAACTATACGTATACCACCAAAACATCACACCGCTGTATCATATCATAATATCATCATAATATGGGATTGCCAACTTGTGTGTATTGTAATGCAATGTAACATGCACTTTTTTTATTCCGGAATCCACTATATATATTTTCATATGCTACCATTCCGATGTACATTAATGCCTTTTGGAGGAAACAACCATGAGCAGTGGAGGGAATAGAAACAAATCGTCTTGGAATACGAGTTACAGAAAGAGGACTATAACTGGTTTATCCCTTATAGTTTTACAAGGATTGTGTGAGCCAGGAGCTAGTACCACACCGCTTTCTTTCTCTTTTTCAACTGAAGAACAAGAGAAGAAACAGAAACATATACAACATACATTTCACTTTATTTCAAGGGCTGCTTCTTATTGTTTGCTAGAAAATATATTGGAGAATGAGAATGCATAACATGAGCAAGTTTGTTAGTTGACTGTGATCATCATCTCATCATGATATGCTTCTAATGGACGATGGCATGGCATGACCAGAAATATATTCATAATATATATAAACTTTTTTGTGAACACACAGAGGCAAAATACATTAGCAGAAGGGTAGAAGAGTGGAGTGGAGAGATGCTTTTTAAAAGCGTGTTTTTGTGACTGCCTTGCTTTTAAGTTATATAGGAAATAGACGAAGCAAAAGAAGGTAAAAACATGGCATGTGTTCTAGGTACATAACAACAATATGGAATTGAATGCTTTTTGAAATGGTGAACATTGTTCGCTACGGTATATAACCATTATGGAAGAGCAAGAGCTACATATTATATGCTTGCACAGAACTAGAACTCTTCTGCTTTTGAACTCTTTTGCTCCTGCTCTTGCACATGAACACTTTCTGAACATTGAGTACAACATAAGCAGCAGCTTTACTTCACACGAAAGATGATGTCGATGCGATGGGTTTGTAGGAGTGCATGGATACCTACATGTATATTACATGAATATGGATATTAGGTTCGGAGAACTGTTGTGGAGAAGGAAAGGACGAGAGAGGAAAATCTTTAGTGTTCTATTACACTGGTTGCGGCAATATCACCAATCGTCACAATCATGGTCGAGTCATAGTCACACTACAAGGTCCTATCTATATTACACTATTATATCTATCCAAGTGTGTCTTTGATCTTTGTATGCTACGATAATGCCAAAGTATGTAGAGACAATACAGGTATTCATTCACATTAAATGAATCTCTGTGTCCATCTCAAAGAGAGCCTGCTCTTCTCCTTTTTTTGTAGATATCACAATATAAACATGCTGATATTCACGCATGTACACATTACATTCTTACGAAGATATATACATTCATATATGCACCCATTCATTGTCCATTTCATTATATCTTAACATCTCTGGTTGTATGAAACGAACTACTTTAAAATTGGGAAGAAGTGGACCCGTACTAATGTCCACCATGGATTGAACCGTGAGTCCACTATCTTCATCTTTGTACGGAGAGCGACCACTTCATTCAATTTGCTTCTCATACTACTCATTACTTTTATGGCCGTCGCTATATGGAAAATTAGAAGGAAGAGTGGTTGAAATGGTAAGAAAATCGTACCGTCGAGAAATCTCAGATAAAATCATTCTCCCATTTTACCTATTGGGTCCGGCGTTGCCTGTTTCTGTCTCAATCATGATGAACTCTTTACATGCAGCCCATATATCCTGTTTTTATATACGAGTTACTTGCTCAGCTTATGCCAGAATATAAATGAAACAAAAACATGTACCGTATGGACTTTTTGTGAAAGTTTTTTTTTGGATGATTGTAAAAACATGTATGAGGATAAGGAGTCGAGAGTCAAGTGTAACTGGATATTACTTTTGGATAGACAAAAAACACAGAGTCATGCGTTCTTTCCACGAGAACATGCGTATCGTATAAGAATTGGCATCCATTAGTTGGTATTTGGTAGTACAAGCACTTGATTGGGACGATTGCACAAAATGATATGATCATATCAAATGATCACTACATCATATTATACTTGACTTTTGACTGCCACCATAAAGTTTCCCTGTCCATAATCATAAAATTTGTGTTGTGATTAAATCAAATGGGTATATCACACATTACAAGCCATAATCCTATATTCATGCATCATTTTTTTGTCCATTCAATCCATGCATGATGATAGCTTTCATTGGCAATATGTTACTTGCTACTTCGAGCGTCTTGATTATGATGAAATGTTTATTACGTTAACGTTCTATGCAAAAACTAGTCAGAGCATTTTTCTTCAATCAGTTCAAAAAATGTTTATTTCCATTTCTCATTCATTACAAGATATTTTCCTCTCTCAATCAAAACTCACTTTTTTCCAGAAGGAAGATATAAATTTTATCATATTCCTTTCGTTTGCATCTTCCTTTGGAAATGTCCATGGCCATACATGACGATTCTATGAAGTCGGTAGATACACTTTTCATCAGATTTTATTTTTTTTGATACACAATGAAAATTCAATATAGAATATATTTATGTATTTTATGTACTATATTATACATGTATGCAAATTTTTAATATTTAATATATTTTACGTACTAAACGCTTTAAATAGCAGAAGAACCATACAATTTCATTTTCCATGCAGACACTCATCTTTTTCGCTATACATTTTAGATATTTATTTTTAAGTCATGTACACATCATATTTAATACATTTATAATAATTTTTCATAGTAAGTTATGCTACGTGATCAATACGTTATATTTATGATACATTGACTGGAAAATGTTTCTTTCTTCTTGATGCACTAGACAAAGCACATATATTTCTCGTTCCATCTTCCCTTCAAAATTTGATTTAGTTGCTATATTTTTAATGTCAAATATTTCAAAAAAATAATATAAAACTTTATGATTTTTCTACAATAAACAAAATTTCATCTGAAAGAAACAAAAAAGATAAGACTGACAAGACAAATCACTGCTTCATGTGATACTGGTAATATAAAGGTCCCTTTCCTCCTTCATGCACATTTTATGTTACACAATATAGTATATGTATATAATTGTAAACAAGTTTCCTACATTTTCGAAAATCAAACTCTTTGCTGACTGGCTTACCGTTTCTGTTTCGCTTGTGACTGAAAAAGATGTGTTTATATTGTAAATATATTCACTACTAAAATGCTATATACCTCTAGTCATTCCTAGAGGTGAGAATGTGAATATAAGATCTACTACTACCTATACTTATACTTATATATATATTTTTCAGTTTATATATATAGACACACACATTTTCTTGAGCCAATTTCCAAAAGTGGCTGCCTCTTGCTTTGAAGTAACATCCTAATTAACTTTTATGATCATTTCCTGCGCTTTATGCTAAAGTAGACATTAGCCTTCCTGTACAGCCTCCTTTTATGTACACTATTTTTTTGACATTTTAATATTATATTATAGAGATACTATTGACTCGCACTCGTCTTGCGATGATAATTCAATCGGAACTTACAATATGTGAATATTTTGTGTAAAAGACAACATTTAACATCATAATAGTATATAGCGATATTTACATTCAACCATACACAATTTGGTTTAGAACCCTACAAAATGTGCGCACTTCATCTGCATTCACACTTCGTCATCATCATGTCAGCAACACAGGATGTATATATGTACCTAATTATATCATCCATTCGTCACAACTTTTTTTTACATTCATTAAAAATTCAAATAGTAGACAAATTAGTTTTTTTATCGAATCTTTCCTGTTTTGAATAAAGTTCATTTAGTATAGAATATATAGCGTACCATACCTTTGTGTGTGAAGATTGAGTTCATATTTTTTGAAATTTTGTGTTTAATACCGAATTCCAGGTAACATTTTTTTATTTTCACTTTCATTCGCCCTATGCATGTCACAGAGATGTTCTGTTCTGCATTTTGGAGTACATTCATACTTCTTTATGTAATATACATACATTACTATACTGAAAAGTGATGGAACATTTTCTCTGCGTATTTAAAATGCTAGTAATGAGAGCTTGGATAACTTGCGTGGGAACAAATGACAATGCTTCAACCTATACCAAAGGTTGATATAATATGTTGGAGAAACTGTTGACATCGCATTAAAGGTAAATAGTTACTGATAATTTCTCAATTCTACCCTCTTACACACAAATGCTACTGGTTCCTAACTTTCACCTACAATTGATGAGTAAATATTATAAACTTATTCAGAATCAGATCTCTCACAGGCAGACTCAACACTTTCAAATCAGTTTTTAACACTTTTGCTTTCTCTTCTCTATAATACTGTGATAATATTAGAGTAGTGCCGAATTACAATCCAATTCTTGCAGAAAGGAGAGATTGAAACGAATTTGGAAAATGAATTTAAAAATCTGATACCTTTTAGTATGAAACCCGTTTGCAACATCTCACGTTTCAAATACTACATATCTACCTATTGCTATATACTATTTCAATTTCGTTAAATGTATCAACTAGTTGAGTCTACGTTTTGCTTAACTCGGGGGATTTTTCTCACACGCTCAATTATCTTTATACATGCTAATTCAGTTCATAAAATAGTCAATTGATTAGCTTCATTACAAGATTTCATCCTCATCTCCACTAACACCTTATCGTTATTTGACGCGTCAATTGTGTAAAAAAGATACATAGTATTACTCGTATCGGAATTTACGTAGCCTACATCTAACTACTAAATTACGTATGCTAACCAACAACATCAAATGTGCTGATGTGAGCATCCTCTTAGCCCACACGCACGCAATAATTTTCTTGTAAATAGAATGAAATTAGGAAATAAAACAAGAATGAGGGCTAGCTATAGCAGCAGGTAGTAACTTATTGCGTCACAAAATATAATTGATTATGATTTAAGTAATGAGATCCACTGATTTTTGTGTACCACCGAGAGTGAACCGAATGGAAGTATTTATTCTTCAACATTTAAGAAATGCTTAGCTATTGCCACTCTGTCATCGCAAACGCTTCCATAAAAATTCCATTCTATTATCAGTCTCCATTCAGAAAAACAAATAAAAACGAAGCAAGTCTAAACTACAAACATGAGACGTGACACGTAGGAGTATAAATGGTAAATTTTGGCTACCATTTCAATCTATTTTGGCTGTGTAATATAATAATCTACTCAGATGATACTCACAAACGCGTAATAGTGTAATCTACATAATTTCTACGTTTCCGTCCGTAATATTCCTATAGAATATTAATTACTTTAACCTTAAAAATGAAAAGTAAACCATTGTGTACCTTATGTTATGCTAATTGTGCGATGTAACTATTCTCAATAAGAAACTCGGATGACAATCACAATGATACCAGTTGTGAATGCCGGCGAAGTATTCTATGTATTTTAAACGCATGTTTATATAAAAGATTCATTAGATTTTTTTTTCAACAAATTGACTACTCAGGTGTGGCACACTTGACAAATGTGGCTGGTATTTATACCCAATTCGTGCCAAATCTTTTGTGCTGATTTCGCAATGTTTATATTTGCTCCATATTATGATTGCTTAGCATGACCTTCGAAAGCTGGAAGTAGAGCTGGTTGCCGTCCCACCAGTACCAGTTTGTCCCGAAGAGAATCCACTGTCTGCATAGTATTGCTGGTAGTAATAGTAGTAGTGGGCAGGAACTTCAAGGGACTGCCGCTGAGGTTGTTGATGATGAAGAAGAGGGTGGTGGGAAGAAGCTGAAGAGAGCTCTAGCAAGTAGTCTCCAAGAGGATCCTCATGCTCGGCTCCGGATGAGAGAGCCTCTGCAAGTGCAGATCCTGCTGCTGCAGGGTGTTCTAGTCTACGATCAAGCTGAGGATGGTGGTGGTGGTGATGATGATGATGCGGATTTTGCTGTTGTGGATACTGATACTGGGGTTGAAGACTGTGTCAAACCATTACCACATCCTCTTTCCCACAAAATAAGAATGGATATTGATCAATCATTGTCTGCACAAGATCTTCCAAGTGTGGTCGCATCTGCTCAAACCGTAGCATATCTGCGAAACTAAATGGAAGCAGAGTTGGCCACCAACATATAGCGAGATTCTTTGAGTCCATTGCGTTCACTCGAGAGCGCTCTGAAACGCGAACCAAATGGGAAAATACTATGCGCAAAACTGCTAGATTGGGTGGAGGTAGGTGCAAAAGAAATTGCTTTAGTTCGAGGAGTCGAAGAGACCTATCGGAGATTAAAGCCACCTACAAAATCACAAAATATACCAACCACTTATATTCAATTCCAATCTCATATGGTACGATAATATAATATGTGTTATAAAAGTACAAGGTAGTTTACTTTGATCCTACTTACCCTCTCCACCTCTCCCATCATATCAGTAGGAATAGGTGGTGGTAATCGTTTCGCTAAGAAATCCTTTAGTGCCGTAGCTACTGCATTGACTGGAATATCTAAAGCTCGGATGTTGGTGTTAGGATCCTCTGCAAGTCGACTAAATAACGTTTCCACATGTGCCCTATTTCCAGGCACTCTATATAGTCCCTCCATTTCCAATCCCTCTTCTTCAATGAATCGCACACAACGCTCAAGTATTCCATTTGGTGCTGTGGCGTCTTCAAGCTATAAGAAAGTACAGTATATTGCATAAATTCTTTTTATCCTTTGCCAGTCACACTAAACAACAATTCCTTCCTGATAAAAAAGTTGTAAAATAAAGCTTACAGTAGTCCCAAATGTCGGAGTTGTTTGTGGTTGTTGCTCTGTAGACTTAGACTTAGTCAGCTTTTTAGATGGCTTCTCTTTCTTCCTTGATTTGTCACTTTTGCTCTTTGTCCCTGCGGGTTCTTCTTTCGGGCGTGGGAACGGCTTCTTTTCTGGATCAACTGGAGATGAAGCTTCTATTCGGAATTAGATACAAACGTATACTTATGTTGTTGATTTTAGGCAAATGTGCATACCATAATACGTTAACAGAATTTTATACACTCTAGAGAGCAATTCTTTAATGCTTACCTGAACCTTCCTCCATCGTAAGAGATTTGTTGCGAGAGCCGGAGAAGACTCCCGAGTCAGCCGACAATTGATACGGTACAAATCCCTTTGGAACAGTTGGAATCGGTGTGAAAATAGCTTTATTAGGTTTCGCTGGAGCTGGATGTCTGGATCTTACGCTCGTGTTCTTCAAACCTTTCTTTTTAGGTCTATTTCTGGAGAAATCCTCTGGATCAGATACAGGTGATGCCGAAGAACTAGAATCACTTGGAGGAGGTGGCAATCGTCCAGTGTTCCTTCGTGCGCGATTGGTTCGATTCCTGTGTCCTGTGTCACTCACATAATCTTCGTTGGGAAGATTAGAATATGGAGGTGAGGTACGAGGCAATCTCATTCTTGACAATGCGTCCGTGACAGCAGTGTACTCAGACATGTTAATTCTACCAGGAATATTGTTCCCATGTCCTTGGGTCCCGTGTCCCACCTGATGTCTCACTTGTGTAGACATTCCGTTGTTGTTCACAGAGCGACTGGGCAGTTGCCCTCGTCTACCCGTTGTAAAAGCTAGGTATGGCTGCTGTGATTTCATATTAATAGGTCCACCAGCACCAGTTTCTCGATGACTTCTCCTCGCACCAGCCCACAAGTTATCAAACTCTTTCATTACAAAATTATCAGAAGCAGAGGGCTCCATCTTTGGCTTTGTAGTATTTGATGAAAATGGTGGAGGGCCTTGTCGCTGCCGAATCCATGATGGCTTCACCAGAGCGTCCTCACTACCTCCGTCACTATCTCCGCTAGGGAGCTGCTCATAAATATCATCTGAATCATTGTTTGTTGATCCAGTTTGTCCATCTTGGCCAGGTCCTGGACGTGGGGCCGGGGCAGGTGGAGCTCTGTACAATGGAGGCGATTCCATTCTATAATAAATATAGTTTGAAACCCCACACTTGTTATAAGCCATCTCAAACAATGACTGAAATAACATGTCTTCCTTTTACTGTACCTGAATGCTTTCTCAATATCATTCTTCTGTTCCCAAACTTGTCTGAAGAAAGGGGTATAGATTCCCATGGTATGCTCCCCGCTCCAGGTAGCAAAGTGAGCCCTTAGCTCATCTGCTAGCGCATTTCCATCCGTGATCATTTTTTGTCCCAATGTTGAGCCGAACATGGCTGAAGCTGCTCCACCGTTCTCCGTCACGGCGATAATTTGAATTGGAAGGTTGGGCACGTTTGATGAGAATGCTTTGAGGGCAGAAAATGACGCTTTATCGGTTCGCGGAGTACACTAAAATGAGACCATGCACCAAGTCTTCTCTGTGCGAAGATGCACCGTGGTATGAGGACATGATTATCTATACAAAAAATATAACAATTCAATTGAAGCATGAATTATGCTACAATACACACAGTTCATCGTTCATTGCCTCATATTGTTCAAGATAAAGATATAAGAATGGGAAGTTGCTTCAAAGCTATTTTTCATGTGAATAACCTGAAAAATTCATGAAAAGATTTCTCAATTTTACTCTATCTGCTAGTGATACATTAAAGCAGGCATGGATGGACGTTTATATTACATTTTATTTCGCCACACAACGCTTATATAACATATTTCAGTCAAATCTTGAGTAATAAAATGCTTCGATCGTAAAAGGTATGCTCTGTTATCTATGTATTTCTATTATGCAAGCATTCTGCTAGAATCTTGCTTAAATATTCATTTATCATGCCTGCAGCGTGGGAAAATATGTTGTACTCGCTTGTTTCCTCATTCTCACGATAAATAAAACTTCGTCACGTACATCGTTGCTGATAATAGAATATGCAATGGTATTTGTGTGTGTGTGTAAAAAAGAGCGTCGTAGTAAATAAAAAGCAGGCAAAAACATTAGCACACAAACCTGCACACATCGACGTCTGTCACCCAAGAAGGTAAGCAAGCTGATGGCTTTCTCATCCGTCTGTTGACAAGCTGGCAATGTGAAAAGTGGAGCTATGAGAGCACCAATGTTGAATGAATCCCCACAAAACATGCACATGATGACACGTATGTCAGGGGGCTGCCTTGTCAACACTACTTGAGCTGCAAACGGTGACTGATGAGGGTTCACTCGATCCCTCAGAGATCGGACCAATGACTGTAGTGCCTCAGCCAATAGCTGCGTGCTGTAATAGGTTTCATGATCAATCCAATCAAAAGTGATTAATTTTAGTAGGCAATATAATATTAGCTGATAATAAAATAATGAACAAATTTTGCAAGAGACATATTTTATATGCGAACCTAGGCCTTTCTTCATTCCCACTGACATCCACAAATCCACAACCCAAGCTATCGGCGAGTGACTGACCGTCACCACTAACAGCCTCCCTCTCATCAGGATTCTCAATGGCAGCACAAGCATTAAATACGATTACCACTGGGGGCTCCGCAAAGGGAGCATTCTCCTCGGCCAAGTTGCTCAATAAAGTTTTCTCTAAATATGCTTTTGTGTCCTCTAAAGTTTGTGTCGTCGAGTAAAGGACGAGTCTTGCTTGTAGATGACCAGATGTGTTTGTAGGAAATGACATGGGAATATCAGTGGTTTTAAGTTCTACTGTATAAACCACTCCATCCAGCTCATATTCATCATCTTCACAATGCTCTTCCAACCCTGATTTGAAACATGAATATAGATCTATTTTTAAAATGGACTTTAGACGTCCTGAATGAATTTACTGTGTTGTTGGTATTGTTTAAGATAAGGTAATATACATTTGTGAAGCATACCAAATCTGACGTTGTCAACCATATCAGGAGATCCTATAAGGTATAAAGTAAGCACAGCATCAGTAGACAAATTGTTCGTGTTTCCGTTGAAATGAGGTACTTTTGGAGCAGTCGAGTCGAGAAGCCTTTCGACGAGTGAGTCCATGCAGTTGGGGAACGAGGGACAGTGTTCCCTCTGAGGACAGTGCACAAAGCCCAAATGCTGAAGAAACATGAGTTTCCGCTCTTGATCAAGTCGGTCAAGTGCTTTGTAACGGGAGTCCTCTCCTAAAATGTCCATAACTTCACGAACTTGTTGTTGAGTGATAGTAGCCATTGGGGATGAGGTTTGCACTTGAGCAAAAATTTCTGCGTGCTCCAACATCAGCTCGACAAATGATCGTTTGGCCTTATCACCCAACTCAGCCTGGTGTTGCTCATAAATGGATTGGATTTCCGTGCCGGTCAAAGCCTCAAAGCACTCATGACCCATGAACAGCACCTGGAGCTCACTCAGACTTTTACCTGGTGTCACGTAAGGAGTGTTGTCTAGCAGAAATTTGAACTGCTGTCTGTACTCCACACGTTTTCGGTCTGCTTGCAAGTTATTTATCATATTTCGCCATACCTGCATCATGAACATCAAATAATAGTGCCAAGTTATATTTATTATCCATATACAGTTTAAAATAGTATAGCAAGAGGTGCTCTGATAAATTCTATTTTTTTTACCGTTTCTGCTTCCCCAATATTGAGTAATTCTAGCGGAATACGGTTCTCAGAACGAATGCTTGTTTCTGTTGATGACTCTGAGCCCCATGTCCAATCCGTTTCCGGTGCGAGTCCTGACGGAGCTACAACAAAATAGAGAGAACATTCGGGATGTTCTTTGATTCTCTGTACAATACCGTCCCACGGATGGCTTTCTGGTAAACCTTCAGGAAAGAGAGCGTGAAGAATTTCAGGGAGCCTTTCCAGGTAGCGACGTTCACGACGTGACAGATACTCATCTTTCAACCGCTTTAAATGTCTACGGAAAAGTCTCTGAGCACAGTCTTCACCAAACAGCTCGATATACCTGCGTTAATTATTACAATGATTTATTGCATCCATTATCTCCCATTGAGTAATCTGATGTACGTGGTCATTTGTACTGGCGTAAGAAGCATTCTAATTCTAATAGAGTATATGGTACGAGCACGAGCTCAATCGAACCTTTGGAAAGCTGGGTACTTGAGCAGCTCACGGTACACAGGAGTCCAAACTGCCCTGTGATCCGTAACATGTGACTGAATCAACGCTTGAAAGGAGTCGGAAACAGAGTCCAACATTTCTTTCCTATTTCTAGCAGTTTCATTGTAGGACAATGGTCTCAGTCGGTTTTTCACTCGATCGACTAGTTGGGCGAGCACTATGAATGCAGCATCCACATTCACATTCTCATGAGCAGAAGTCTCCACAATTGGAATATTGAGTTGGCGAAACTCCTTTCTTTGCACCAGTTTCTCCACCTCCTTCACGTATGCCTCGCATGCCTCATCATTCTTTGTTGTGACAAGCACCACTGGCTTCTTGGACCGAATTATGTTGAATAAAATCGCTGCTGAATACTCTGTTTGACGTTCTATTGAGCGTCCTATGAAAAATATTCAACAACCAAAAATGAGCATCTTGAAAACTTTTTTCCTGTCAAAAATAAACTTTATCAACCCAATTTATGTATAAAATGTTTATTTTGATGCAGCGCAGTAAAAGCCATTGTCAAAAAATGTACATATAAAATTTTGCCTTGAAGTACACCTTTGTACTTTTCAAAACTTTTTCTTTCATCCGATTTTCTCTTACCTGGAACGGCACTAACATCGTAACACACAATAAATCCATCCATCGTGAGGCGTCCATCAGGCAACACTTTTTGCTCATACTCTTTCTCAATTCCCAACTGACTCTTGCAAATGTACATGAGCTTCTCCGCCGAAAAGACACGCGTGGAAGCACAACGCTTGATGTAAGGCTCCATCTTTCCCCCCTGCACAATAAAATAATACATAGTATACTTTCACTAAAAAATAAATGTGCCAATAATCCTATAAAACAGCTTTTGTGACTTCCGCCCATACGCTTTGTAATGTTATTGGTGAATTTCCACATTATATGGGGGCGGAAGGAAGCCGAGAACAAAACATATAAATTATCTTTCTCTCTCTCTCCCGTTTTCGGATTCATACCTTAAAAGGCTGGAAAGTGGCATCATCAATGAACTCTGTCTGCTCAATAAGATTAAAGCCAATTTCAGGACTGTCCTCCATCGCTTTGGCGGAGTAGCCCCAGTAGAGAAAGTGGTCATTGTTCACCACTCTCCCACTAAAATCCGTCACGGAGAGTACGGAAATGTGCTCGGGAAAGTAGTCATCCGCTCTCGGCCTGATGAATCGGTTACAAAGGCAGGACTTGCCGATTCCAATCTGACCTTTCTCCTTCTCCGTCCCTGCAACGTAAAACCAATCAAAAAACACAACAAAACATAAATAGTTTGCTCACGTAAACAAATCATTTCCATTTCAATTCAATTGTATCGTTAGTAAAATAAAACTTTTGGGCTCAATTTCTTTTCTAGAAAGCCTATATTCAGTATATAGAAGCCCATATGAAGTACTCTACTGGTGTACACGTTCGTATGAAGTATCATCATGTCAGTCTTTATTTTTATCTTTGTACGGAGAAAAACAAGTCAATCAACTTCTCCACCGCCAGTTAAGTCAACACAATATCAAAGGGAAACAAGAAAGGCAGTTTCCAAACAAAGCTCTTCCCTTTCGCCCTCTCATTTCATTTCATCTCATCATTTCCCAAAAGGTTGACGCTGTCAGGGAGGCTGACAGAAAGGTGAAATAAAAAATAAAATCTCGACACAAGAAAAACATTAAGTTCGCATGGAGAAAGGTTGAAATTGAAACACACAAAATAGACTTTGTAGCTGACTACCCACGCGTGTGTGAAACCCATTCATCCATAAACGCATATACTTCCATATGCTAAAGTTTCAACCTCTAAATATTTTAGTTGAGGAATAAAAAAATCCTCTTTTCGAAAATCATAATCCACTTGTTTTCTCTCTTTCTCTATAGATTCGCATCATCATGTTAAATCAATATTTTGCTTTCCAGCGGAATTACCACCTACTTGTTCCACCTCCTTCATCATTCTAATTGTGTGACTTGTGTGTTGCAAAATACGAGTAAAAAGTAAAGTATGTCTAAAGGATTTTCACCTGTCTGCTTTTTCCTGTGCTATATACTTTTAATGAAAATGTAATACGTGCGATGAGTTTACGGATGAGATGAGAGTGTTTCTCTCGTCTGTAAAATAATTCCCAACCCGCCCGACCATTCACGATCCACTTGATTCACTTTCCGTGTCTACTTTTTCCTTCTCTCTCTACACTTTCCTTCTTTTACTTTGTGACGATGATGCAAGTCATGCAACATTCTCCTGCTCACTGCTCACTCCTCCAAAAGTATGCATTATCCTCAAATTCTAAAACTAATACAACACACTTCCTTTTATATGTAGTTCTCTATCTCTATGCATGTATTATGCATTGCCTATAAGTAAAAGTGAAAACCCACTTGCATCACCTGATATTTCAAAAAATAACTCAAGAGCTTTTTCTCCATTTTTCATTTCCATCTTGCTTCCCACACAGAAACTAATCTGCCTATGATGATATTACGATACAATATATAAGCCCACACTTTCATTTCCTAATAACAAAGTACCGTATTGCATGCTGACAACAAATTAGTACTATATGAGAATATGGAATGTGAATACTTGTTAAATCTCCATTTTAGCATTTTCTACAACGGGAACGATCATGTCAGTTTTTTAAGTGTGCTAATCCTCTTCTCTTACTTTTTCGGCTACTTCCGTTTTTCCGCAGGTTGTTTCACTCACGCTGAAAATCATACTCTTTCTAACCAAACTTCACAAAACTCGAATATCTTTTCCATGTCCTTCGCCAAACTTTTTCCCACCTCGCCTCTTTCCTCTCTTTCCAAAAAGAAACTTTCCTCTTAGTTTATTCCCTCATCTCGCAAACTAATTCATTTTTAAAACATCAAAGTCAAACTTATACATATATATGTCACAGGGGTAAAATTGCGCTTCGCTTACGTAAATCACAATTAGTGTTTTACAGGAAATAAAAATAATTTGACTTTCCAGCTCGTCTCTTTTCCTCCGAATGCAATGTGGATGTGCTATATCCTATATCCCAGGCACGCTAGATAATTAAATTTTCTCTTATTGTCCAATTCTATTAGCTTTGATAACAAAGTTGTAATTTTTAACTCCTTTTACACTACGCTCGCAAGAGTTATTGCTAGTTTAAGCTGAGCTGGAGAACGAAGTTTAGATGTTAGAGAGATTAAATACAAAACGGGGAAAGCATACGTAAGTGAAACAAATGATTTTAGGTTTACAACCTTTTTGTGACTTGCGACTGTGCTACACATATGATGCCTTTTTTCTTTTTTCTCGATAAAAACGCGTGACAAACAACAAAAGCATCCTTTTTCTGTCGATTGATCGTATACACAGTAAAGCAATCATCAAACACAATATGTATCTTTCACAAGAAAGCATTTCGTAGTTCGAAGAAAATAAAAGTGGTCAATAAATCAAGTCTTTTCTCATGTTCCTTTTAATAGCGCCCCACATATACGATACGATGGTAGGGGGTGGTAGGTAGCTTTTTATATTCTGGGAATAATGTATTTTGCCCTGGCAGTGTATCAAAAAAAATTAGCAAAAATTGAAAGCTATCACCAGCTGATCGATAGTAAAGTCCCTCCTACAGTTTTATCACTTTTGAACTCTCGGAGAGAAGAAATAAAAGGTTTAAAAGTCATTTTATATGTATTTCATTTATATAAGTTAGTATAATATTATAAAGAAACTGATACTTGGGAGACGCACGAATACTCTCAAGCAACGTAATATGTAGGAATATAGACTTTTATACTTGTCGTATCTTACTTTCCTCTTCTCCAGCATTTTATTTGCAATTCATGCTAAGAATATATTATTTTTAGCTACTTTTGAGTTCATTGTTCCTCCATCTACATTGGGAGACTAATAAAGATGCGAAAGGTGGTCCACATTCCTCCTCATAATACTCCGACATGATTGGAATTTTGAGTTTTTTCTCAGTTTATTCCTATCAAGTAGCACCAACCACCTCTTTTTTTTTACCTTACTCTCACCTTTTCCCTGAGATGAGAGTAAGAGAAAAAGAAATGTGACACTCAGAATAGAGGACAAAAAGCAATTCTCAGGAAAAATAGGTGCTCAGACGCCGACCGAGAGAAAAGGGAGTCGGAGCTGTGTGCTGGTAAAGTAGTCACAGTGGAAAAAAGTGGGATGGAATATATGAAAGCGTAAAGGTGAACGAGAACATCGCTTTGAAAGCTTAATCTAAGCAAAACCTTTAGCTGAAAATGGGAATGAATCGAATTGACAGTAGTAGGAAAATACTTAAGAGGGCCAAAGCCAACATCTTCATTTTCAACGGGAATATACTTTTCCCCGAACTCTTGAAAATTGGAATACGCAAAGAAAATGGGAGAGAGCAAAGAAGAGGAGTTAGTTTATAGGTTCTTGCCTAGGCATTTTAATACTTAGAAAAGCCAATGCCAAGTCACACGGATTGCAATCTTTATTTTTGCACAGGGTATCATCGTATCGTACACTGGTTGGTAGTAGCATCCCTATAAAAAACTCGACTCGTTGAAGAAGCGACTACAAGTCTACACGGAAATCTCTCCACCACCACCAAAAAACGACATCATCCATGTCACGCTGTTATATATCATGTCATTAAAAACCAATGAGCATTCTAAATTAAGGCGAGAAAAGGGAAAGCTCTTGAGAGTGAGCAAGAAGTAGATTATCTCGGCATTCCCTCGTCCTTGTTCTCGCTCTCATCTCATCCCACCATATCTCTGTTTGCTGCTTGTTCCTTCTGTATTATGTGCCACACATCACTACTATATAACCTCCTCTGCACACTTCTCTTGTCTCATATCTTTGTCTGCAAATTGACAGTGTGAATTGGAGAAAGTCACAGAGGTACATGATGATCAAGTGTATACCTACTATCTACACGTAATATCATCATATCACACGACACCGAGATCCTATCATGCATGTATAAATGTATATATCCGACAACAACAACTAAACCACACACACATCTAAATATCACCTCACACATTATGCATGTCGAATGAAATGAAACGAGCCGCATAAAATAAATAGATGGACTAAAAAGCTTCAGAGGAAGACGTAGAGTGGAGGTATATGACTACCGCTAACTCACTCAGGAGCAGAAGCACTGCGAAAGCATTTTGACTCACAAGATAATCTCCCCAGCTTGTTATGAGCATCACATCCGGCAACTCTTTGGCAAAATGGCAATCGTAAATTCACAAAATGTATATATATAGACATGATATGATGATGATAATGGTGACATGGATCATATTGTATTGTGGTTTTGTTTGATTTTCTCTCTCGTTTCTGCTTGCTCAGTCATCAGCAGTTGAGAGGAGCCAAAATGACGAATGGCAATGGCACACAAACAATCATCATTTCCACTGACACCAACATACCATCTCCCTCCATCATCATCATGATCAAAGATTCGCTTTTTTTGCTATGCGATGTCTGAACAGAAGGCAAAGTTGAGGTTGAAAAAGGTGTGGAATGTCTAATTGCCTGGGAGGTTTACAATATACATGAGAGTTTGAAAAGAGAGAGAGAAAAAAAAGCAAAACGGTTTGAGGTTGATATCCGGCACTTTTGCTGGTAATGACAGGAAACTGAACAAGTATGCCCGTCAAGCTCTTTTTTATGCATACACACGCAGAAAGCATGTGCATATGTGAATGTGTACACATTTTTCACACTGATTCACCTTCCATATATATATATAAAATACATTATCAAAGCGACACATCTAACCTACTCTGGTTTTGATATTTGTTATGCCTTTATAAGTACACGATTTTTATTCACGTCTACCTACCCAGATTACAATTTTTTGTTTGGTTGGGAGAGTTAATAAACTTGTGTGACTGACTTAAAACTTGATTTGACTTCTGCTCTGACAACTATTCTCGTCTTCTTGCTCCTCTCCTCATATGCTTTCAAGTTTTTGTAGGAAGAATTAAAATAGAAGTGGACGATGAGCAAAGTGTAAATCCGTTTGAGCAAGCGAGATTCATTTAGTTTACAGCTTCTCTACGCAAACATTATAACAGCTTTGGCTTCGTTTTTTTTCTTCAAATTAAAATTGTCTTTATGATCATGCACATAACCGTAATCCAAATTCAACTGGTGGCTCGGCTCGGCCTGATTAATGATTAGGTGCTACTGCTATTCTCTGCTGACTGTGAGAGCGGAAATGACTTTTTATTTCCAATTGTTCTTTTTGTTTCATATTCAAATGACGGCTTGGCTTACCAATAAACTTTGTAATTTTAACCTCTCTCTATGAATTCCCCTAATTAAAATATTCTTTTGTAGAAAGTAAGATAGAAAAGATTAGAAGCAGTCATTTCTCATGGTTGAATGCACAGTAGAAAATTAGTTGACAATAAATTGTACAATCAATGACTTATCATATCTTTGTTCACCAACAATACTTTATTGCTGGAATTAGAAATCTAGGTAGATAATTAGAAAGTAAGATAGAAAAGATTAGAAACAGTCATTTCTCATGGTTGAATGCACAGTAGAAAATTAGTTGACAATAAATTGTACAATCAATGACTTATCATATCTTTGTTCACCAACAATACTTTATTGCTGGAATCAGAAATCTAGGTAGATACCATATAGATGATAGATACGCAAATAATCAACAGCAACAAAGAAAAACAAACGCCAGTGTGTGTATTGTTTTGAGATAAAGTTCCAATTAGTTAGCTTAATATCACCCTAGTGCTTTCCTAATTCGCAATAACTTACATGATCATTAATCATCACCATCTTTCTTACATGTTACTAAAAATCTAGAACTAATATGTATGTATAACAAATAATACAACATGAACAAAAGCGTGTATAGTATGTACACTTTGTACACCTATTTTCTTATAAAAACTAACCCCACAAACAAAGAAACTAAGATTTTCCTTGTTTTCAATCTCGCACGAACGAATTGGATCACCATCATCATCATCCTAATTCCAAGAAAACTTCAGTAAGCTGCCAAAAAAACTTGCCCATATGTGGATTGCAAATGTGAGCGGAACATGGCATAAATGATGGTTTGGTGCATGTCTGCATTTTTAAGCTTCAAAGGATAAATTTGAGATAGGTGAAATGGTTAGGATTTGGGATGATGTCAGTCAAGCTGTCGGTTTATTGTGCCGACGCCGACTTAACCAAATCAAACCATAATTTCAATGAAAAATGTTTGACTTAGCAAGACAATGACTCACGAATAGCAAACAATAAATTCCTTGAATATCAATACCCCAAACAAAATGCTAAGCTAAATTTGCTGACTCTGTTGTAAATATGAAACACGTAATGGGCGACACAAATTGTGGCTACACGCAAATCACTGCGATTTTGACACAAATCCATATCCAACTGAACTGATTATGAGTTTGAAGGTACATTTGCATTTGTAGGACAATGAATATGAATGAATGAATGTTAATAAGTCATAAGTAATACTTTATGGCATGCAAATAATCTTAAGATTGAGAGTGCTTATTTGTTAAAAGGGTTATTGATTAATTATCTTACCTGACAGTCCAACCACGGCCACATTATACACACGAGTAGAATCCCCTCTTCGAGACATTTGCACTGAAGTATTTTTAATGCGTGTGATGTGGTCACTTTTTTACTCGTTCCTTTTATTCTTTTTGCTGTGGTTTAATTTTTTGTAGTGTGACTATAAACTTCATTCATTTCATTGTGGCTTCTCAATATTGTGGTTTCGCTAATGTTGGATGGTTGATTGACAAGTAGCACAATCATAACAATTTTCTGGATAATATTTTCTATTTATGTCACAGGAAACTGGCTGCATAAAATAATGACGACTATATGGCATCTATATTGTAATTTACTTAAGTAAAAGGATATTAGTAATTAAATTCTTGTAAAAATTCTAGTCAACTATAAGAAATATCACGATCAGCTCATTTTATAAGACTTTTTTGAGATCTTGAAGAAGTTCATTAGAGAAGAAGTACGGAGATTTATGTACAAACTAATAAAAGTGTTTGGCTGCTCTGATGTTTTAGCTATTGATGAGTAATTATTTACTCCACACCGAAACACTCAACAAGGGTTCACCATATTGATGTACTGGATTGATAGTTAGTCTTAATAGTTCCAAATGTGTAGGGGAGACCCATTAATATGTAGATATTCTGGAGTTAACTTCACTTAACGAATGTGTATTATTTTGTTCTGTTCATGGTGTGATTTGAAAGTATCCAAGAGTTCTTGTAATATAAACTCTGTTCCAGTAAGTGGAAGGTATATCCACGTTTTAAATTCACAAAACAGTGGTTTACATATTTAACTATAATGCAGGCGACTAAATATTACGACCTATTACGTAGAAATTATTTGTTGTAATCTGAAACAATAAATGAAAATACATTCAACTTAAGCATAAATATTTTTATCATTCAATCCATTCAAATCTGACTTCCAAAAGATTATATAAGAGCTTATTTGTTAATAAATTTTTCTTGTTGCGACTCTATTTTACAAATTTAAAACATTTGAGCGTGTTGTCTCTTATCTCTTTACTTCAAATTAAAAACAGACGAATTTATTAAAGTATTTTGTTTACAGTGTCATTGACATACTGATGATTTACTACATGAACAAATGAGATTTTCCTTCTCTCTTTAAACAAAATCACCATAAAATTGCACGCAACATATAGCTCAAATCAAGAACATCCACTTTCTGGCACTTGTCAATTTCTGCACGACAACATGCTCTTATCTATTTTTATGCCAAAGTTAAATGGGCATTCAATGAACAAAGAGCAGCTCTGTTTTATTCATATCTCTTTTTAAAATGACGGAACGCTTTTGAGTTTGGATTTATATAACTTGAATACAACATATATAAAGATTATAGTTCAACCCTTTTATGTACCTTTAAATTTTTCCACGAGCCGAGCAACAAGAACTCCTAGAGGATGGTGCTGATGATGACGTCTTAATTAGTAAACTCGTTGACAATAATTGCATTCCTTAATTCAACATGACAAACTGCTCTCCCACTCCACATCTACACTGTCTCTCCTTCTCAACTCAAACTGTTTCATTTTCGTAATAATTGTACTGTTGCTCTGTGCCTGATGTTGCAGCTCCTCTCCTTTTTTCATTACGCAACACAAATCTATTTTTTATGAATGAAACTTTTTTTTAAAAAAAACTTGCACACTCTTATGTCTACTTGCTTGTGTCTCCGTTCCATAATATCATTTATCTTATTTTTCGTTTTAGCTCTTCTTGTCTCTTCTGTCTAACACTACGGTGGTGAGGTTGTCTCATGTGATTTCTATTCCTAACTTTTATATTTACTTATGTATACTTTCCTCTTGTTTATGTGCACCAAACATGCTCACAAAAACTTATTAAAGAATACTAAAACTAATACCCGCACATATGAAATCATCTTTTTCTCCGTGTCCTGTATTATATTATTATTATTATGCACATCGTTCTTGATGACGAGATATATAAAGCTAAAGCTAAAATGCTGCTGTTTTTCTTGTGTCTTAAGGCTCAACTTTATCTGTAAACCCAAGTAACCCAGCTCCTGCTGCTGCTGCTGGAGTATTACTTTTTTTTCTTCTGCTGCTTCACTCTAGATACTATTCTGTTATTCTTCTGCAACGACCTCCCTACACCTATTACACGGCAGTAGCAGCAAAGCATTACTGTGTGCACAAGAAGAGGAGAGAGAAGTGGATACAAGGGACAAGGAAGAGAAGACGACTATGGTGAATGATGATGATGATGATGACGATGACTCAAAAAATGCTCTTGCTTTGTGTATGTGTGTGTGTGTGCTTTTGCTTCGTCGTTCACTTCTGCTTATAAATACATGCTCACTTCCAATTCTATACATCCCACACACATGCACAAAAGATATACACATGCAAGTACGTTTGGGTTTGCGAGCATATACACTACCAAACCATCACCACCACACACCACCACTAGTGTGTTTGGATTTGGGAAAAAATTATGTACAGAAAAAAAGTGTTTTGCAGGCTGCTTTTCAACTTTGCTTTTGCTATCTTTTTTTCCCCTTCTTTGTGAAGTACTAAATTACGATGTTTGGATGAAAAGTACCTAAACTGACCATGGACGTAGAGATGAAGTGATAGCTTTCGTAAAACCAATATTTTTCCATGTCTACTTGTTCCTTTTTCTTCCTTCAAGAAGAGGTTGAAAGAGATTCTCTACTCTTTTTGAAATGAGAAACCAAACTATGCAACGAAGCACCTTTCCGTCAATTGTGTACTCTTCATCTCTATACTCACTTAACTTTGTCCAAGGGAGAGAAAGGGGCAATGGAAGAAGAGCGTATCATATCATCATGTCATGCACGAGGCCTTCCACAAGGGCTCTCCATTTTCTTCTCCCTTTTTCCCTCCTCTCCAGTAGGAAATGATAATAATTTTCCTACCGCACTTGAGCATACTTCTCTTGTAATGAATAATTTTGACCCTATTTTCTCCCGGCCCACTACTCCTCTTAAAAGACTTTCATGATGCCATAATAATATAGCATAATATATATTTCAGGGAAACGAATGAGAGAGAGAGAGAGAGGATGCGATGGAGTTAATCAAGTCACTTTATTTGACAGGTCGAAAAATCATCTCTCTCAAGGCGAGAGACATGTCATGGGTCAGCAAGCAACAGAAAAAACATCTTAGAATGGAGGCATCTTTGCTCAAAGATGTGTGTGATGTGATCTTTTTATATGTTTGCACAAGCAAAAGACGAGAGAAAGAGAGACACTCCTGCACACTTGGCTGCTACATCAGCTCCCTTTAACTCAGCTAACGTAGCATACCATCATCGTCATCGTCCCTTGTTTTGTGAATGACTTTGGGAACGGAAAGCCCACGAGCATATAAAGGACGCCCTGTGCCCCGGCCTATATGGGTGTCTTACTTGCTGAGGGAAGTGTAGCGGAGCCCTTGTTCAGGAAAAGTCTAAAACGACTAGATGCTTCTCTCTATCTTGCTACAAGAAATATGATTGCAGGGTGCATCATCATGCTTTCTTTTTCTCGTTTGGGAGAACTTGTTGTCCTCCTCCTCTCGTCTTGAATGGGATCCGCTTCATGATGCTGGAACTGTAGCAGAGAAAGGAGAAAGAATGATACAAAAAGGCGTAAGCACATATGATTATACGGCCTAATGCTCAAAATGAGGCTGAGGACGAGGAGGAGAAGGATGATGCTGCTGATGACGACGATAGAGCAGAATTTTTCGTTAGGATCTGCAATGCACTAGTTATACTATACATGCATAAAGTTAATATAGAATGTATGCCCACAAATGTATCTATGCATTTTAAGCATTAGCAGAAAAATCTGCTGCTCCTGTTCATCTTTTTCAGATTCCCTTTTTTATTCTTCCTTTTTTCTCTATTTGGTGAAGGTGGCAGTAATATGGGGAAAGTATATGTTACATTAGAGTGAAAGAGTGTGTAATGATAAAAAAGGAAGTGGAGAAAGAGAAAGGCAGGGCTAGCTGAGGGGATAAGTAAGTAATATATGCATGCATTGGTGTATCTATACAAAGATGTAAGCGCTATACAATATTTCCAGTCAGTTATTTTGCCTTATGAAAGAAAAGGACAGAAGAAGGGAGATAGAAAGTGTGAGGGAGAAGCATAAGCAAAAGCTAGAGATTTTCTCCTGGTCGACTATTGATTTCTTTTTTCTAGGGACTACGTACTACACTACCAAGTTGTTTTATATAGTGGAATACAGCAGTAAAAATGTATATGTGCACACTTCCACATGCTCTCCTCTATATATAAAGAAGCGGATGGATGGTGGTGATGTTGATGATGATGCTCTTCCTTCAGAGTTGCGTGATGGCTCATATCGATTCTCCAGAGCCAACTTTGAATCCTTTTTTCACTATTTTCTCCATCTCTCTCTCTCTCCTTTCCCTGCGTTACTTGCTGGTTTGGTTAGTACTATTTCTTTGCCTGTACATTATGACCAAAGTTCGTCTTCTCCAGCAGGAGGAAAAACACCGTTACACAACCTTACCTTTTCTCTCTTTTAGACTAGTATATATTATTATTATTTCCAGGAAAAGAATAGAGAATATGTATAGCATTCAGACGGGCTTAGCATTTGTGATTGTGAAAGGGAAATTCGTGTGTAATACATGCAATTTTATGGGAGTAAACTATGTACGTACATGCAGACAGCCACAGCACATTTGCATTGCATTATTGCACTCCATTCCATCCATATTAGCTCCGCTTCACTTGCTCTGCCCCTGCCACCATTGACTACGTAAGGACGTTCGCCTTACACCACATCCCATTGCATCCAGTCTAAACTAAAGTTGTCTATGATTCATCCATATACGCAGAAAGTATGCGCTTTAGCTTACCTGGAAATAGTCACTAAAACGAAACACACGTAAAAGTTTGCGGCCATGATATCCTAAGCAGTCCTGTCCTGTCCATTCACAATCCACAGTGTTGTTGACTGCTACTTATTTTCCCCTCTGCCTGCCCATTGTCGTTCTTAGTTTATGAATTTTATTGTCTTTTTTTCGGGACCCTCTTTTACCACTCTGCTAAGAGTTTTATGAGCCGCTGGTTGGGGACAGAGTGCAGATTTAATGGATTAATTAAACTCTTGCTAACTACATTTGAGCTTCAAATTAGTAACGCTGAAATTCAATTTGGGAAGAGGGGTTTCAGCCTTGCTCACACTTACTCTTTTTTGTTTCGGTCTCACCTCGTACGTGTTATGCTTTGTTAGGTAACAAGAATAAATTGCTCAAGTTTGTTGTTATCCCAAGCGAGGAAAAAAATCCTAATGAAACAATGATAAGCATTTATTAGCTTCACCACGTAATCTTTGTTTTTTATATGTATAACCCATTTCTGTATGCGTAATAGGTACATTTATTTTATTTGGAAAAGTACGTAATATGATCTGATATAATCTAAAACTGTTCTTTTTCCTAAAGTCACAAGGGATCAATCGAGGAAATAAACTGTTTTCACAACATTTTCCCTTCTGGACTTTTCCTATAAAATGTCATAAAGTCAGTTTAGTTACTGTTTTCCCCAGAAAGAATATGTATTATATGTGACAATAATGCGTCATATTATCTCAAATGTATTTCATGCATGTACAATTTTTTTATGAGAAAGATAAGTAGTAAACATGCCGTGTGTCTATTTGTTAGAGATAAAACGAAAGCGAGAGGGAGGTTTACAAGGTAAGGCGTTTGCATATTTCTGGCTCAATATCGCTGTTTTACTCCTTGTTTTTATGAAATAATAGTGCTATATTTTTATGACATGACAAGACAAGACAATTTTTTACAACATGTCGTTGTTTTTGCCAAGGAGTACTTAACATGTATACATAACATATTATATAGGTATACATTATATCTACATTATCACAGTCAAGAGCAAAGAGAACACAAGAACAATTTTTAAAAACCCACGAACCAGATTCCTCGAGAAAGATATGCGGGTATAAATGTGCCTGGCTATGTATGTGTCTATATATAACATGAGAATATTTTCGTCAGTGGTGATGGTGGTTGGGTGTAGGTAGGTATTTATATGCTTTCTTTCTTTAGGCACACACTTCTATCTATACACATATTTTCCAGAAATTGTTACTCCGTTTTCATGGTGTGATCTATACACACATATTTTCATCTTTCTCTTTTGGGCTAGAAGCAAAAAAAAGTTTGGTGTTTTTTTGTCTGTGAGAAAAGACATGAATAAAAATATTATGTGTGCTCCATTTTTATCAACATGGTACAGAAGTGAAGAGTGAGAAAAGAGAAAGGGACAGAAAAAAAAGTATGCAGCATGAAAAGGCTTTTGGTACACAAAAATGGCTTACACTTTGCTTTCGGGCAACAGGCTTTTCAATACCGGCACGACTGCCACTTATTTTTCCTCTCTCTTTCCCTTTCTCCGTTTCCTCTTAGAAGGTTTAAACGACACCAAGGAAAGTAGTAGATCAGAGAGAGAGAGAGAGAGAGAGAGTAGAGGAAAGCAGGCAAAGTCAGATATATACAGTGTGGAGAGAAAGATGCCTCGTTTGCGTCTCATGCAAGGGAAAAGACACAACCAGCAAAATATTATATGTACATTCACACGCCATACGAACCAGCATCATATCACCACAAAAACTAGTTCCCTCACATGGCTGAGAGTGAGAGCTCTTGGAGTTTCTATCGCATCACACAGTATATTGGGATATGTTGTTGAATATAATGGAACAAATTTTTTTCTTCTCTCTTTCTCTTCCGGTTGCTCCAACACTGTGAATGTTCACTTGAGTGGAAAATTGAAGTTGGAATAAATCTTTTCCAAGTGTCTTCCCAAGCTTTGCAGTTTTTTTTGCAAAACACAATATATCAATGCGGAAGAACGTCTTATCTCACACACGAAGAAAAGAAAATTCTGTATATATTTCTTCGTCCTCTCTCCTTCTCCCTAAATATCATCAACACTACCATCTTTATTTTCTCGCTTTTCCAACTTGCTATTTGGACGAGTGTAATATGTTGCGCTGAACCTTAAAAATAATATGATGTAGAATAGAAAGTGCCAATTCATGTCATAATAAAACTTTCTTCGTTCCAATTTCGTCTTCTCCTTTTCTGCATGCAATGCATTCTCTGTCATTTACGAATGGCTGGAAATTTAGATCAGAAAGCAAACAAAAATCATTGGAAAGGAAAGAAACGTATATAAGAAAGAGACTCAAGTAATTATCAAACCGTTTCTTCCTCTCATCTCCCTCACACCTTTTCATGTTTCATTTTTTTTTCAAAGAAGATGAAAATGTGGTTTATATTTTGTCATCTATAAATGAGAATAGTAAAGAGATACATAATATTTCGTGGTGAACATACGTATAATATATATGGCTTTCATTCGTGTCATAACGTGAAATATATTGTTCACCCTTTCATTTCCTTGCTTCGTTTACTACTTTCCTGTTTACCTTTAATGAAGACAAATTAGTTTTTTTCCTCTTGAGCTCTTTTCCTCCCTTTCCACACGAGAAAAGGAAAAGTGTACATACATATACGTGCATGCATATGAAAAATTTGTAGCTTGTACAAACGAGAAACATATCCTTAACTTGTTTTTATAGCAATGATGATGAGAGGAGGCTGATGGCGATGATCAAAATTATACTATGGGAGATATATGTGCTTTTACTTGTTGTGAATAAGAAACCTTGTAATGGAAGAAAGGCACGCTCCATCCCCGTACACAAATACTTTTTCCTTTGCTTTTCCTCCTCCAGAAAAATAGGAGAGAGAAATCTTGTGTGATGCTCTGCTCTACATTTTATGTGAGGACCACACATATAGTGCACCCACACGCGAATATATGATGTTTATAAAGGGAGTGTAATGTAATGTGGATATGAAAACATGAAAGTTTGTATATCGTTAAAAGCAAGAAGAGTTAAAGGGAGAAGAAGTAGATGGGAATCAACATATAAATTACTACACTTTGCGTTTGATTTGCTACCAAGTGGATCATAAAATCTAATTACGTGCTTCTCCTGCTTCTCCAGCAAACTAGTGCACACACACAACATTCATATATTTATGTATCCTATATATCACTCATTTATTTCCCTGGTACGTAATACTGCAAGAATAACACATTTGGAAAATTTATGTGTGGTGATGGTGGCGGAGTTCTAGTTGGATATGCTTCGTGGCTACTTCGTATAATATACTGACCTGATCTCAAGAAGAACAGTGGAAAGAGGAAAAGGGAAAATATTAACTGGAGTTTGTAGAGCCAGAGAGAGAGAGAGACACACACAGCCGTAAAACTTTTCTACATGAAATGAACTTTATTTTCTGTACAGGTTTTATATGGATTTTTAAATCAATTTTATGGAAAAATTCTTTTATTGCTGTTCGCTGATACATATATGAATAGGAAAAAATGAATAGATATTGATCAGATCAGAACTTTTACAATATCATATACAAAAGTAATCCGAAAGGAATACACAAATTTATATTTATTAGACCTTCAGAGACTTTAGTAGACAAGAAAAATTGATTTGTAGACTCACAAGAAAGCTTCCTAATTCCGAAGATGAAAGAGCATGAAATTGTCCTTGTGCTATATATTTTCTCTTTGATTTCCTTCATGCTTTTCCACTTTAATTAGTTCGCTCTGCAGTATGAATCGTGATGTTAGTTGAGTGAGCGACGTTTAAAGGTCGTTTTTAGCCTCTTGACCTGGTTTTGTAAGTTACACAATTTGGCAAACGGATACCAACATTACCGTTCACCATTTTCATAACTGGTGATGGTGATGGTATGCAGTCTTCTATCTTATTCCGACCCCAGTCCCAATTATGTTTGTCACTAGATGAGATTCCTTTCATAGTATTCAAATTGCCATATAAAAAGCAAGGAGTCTGTTCTTCCTCTCCCCTCAAGCGTAAAAGATAAAGCAAGTTTGGAAAATGAAGATGATCTTGGGCCCTGCTTGAAGAAAACTTGTTCTTATGAAAGGGTACCAGAAAAGGCATGAGCCGATCGTTATCTTTTTTATTTTGTTGATCCTCCTGCACCACATTTTTGCTTTGGGGGACTCAAAATAAAAACTTTTCGTTTGTCAAACTTTTTTCTCTTTATGATTCCTCAAGTTTATTTTTTGTCTTTTAGTCTTTACAACTCGTTTAGCTTTGATTCAACTCTAGCAGACGCATAAAAAGCCCTGTCTCTTTCAAAACTAAAAAGCTTTCTTTCAACTTCCGGTTTATATTTTTTCTCCCCTTTGAGAAGCTTACGGATCTTGTAATCTATTAATTGAATAGATCCTCTCCTTCTTTTAGAGGTATATATGTTATATGTACATCTATACATTTTCACAAGGTACGCCAACTATAAATGATAGCCAGCTGTAGGAATCTTGTCAAGAAACTCAATTACGGGCATTAAGTTTATTTTTTTCAAGTGGCTGGAAGATAACATCTTTTCTCCATCTTCTTCTTATTTAAGAGTTTATAAGAGAAAAGGATGGAGTGAGAGAGAGAGGGAGAGGGGAGAGAAAGTTAGAATGAGTTAAAGTTTTTTACTCTCATCCTCATCGGAGAAGAAAGTAAAACAGATAAAAATGGATAGATTGGATATCCGAGTTGTTCATTCTCCATCTTATTCTTTTACCATATTACGAGAAGCGTGTGTGTGTAGTCAGGAAATGTATAAGCATCTCACTCATGTACTCCATCTTTTTCTTCCACTTATTTTTCTCCTTGCGCCTTCGGCACGTAAACTTCTCCCACTATAAGTTTCACTTAAAATGGTGTGCCCTGCTTCTTCCTCTTCCTTCTCCATTGAGAGCCTCCGGCAAAGTCGTGTGAACTGTGAAATATTACATTTTAGAGCAGCAATAAGTTTCCGTTATACGGAGCAGAGCGAACAGCTATATATTTTCCCCATCAGACAAAATACAATTCTTTCATAATAACTTCTTTTAACCACTTTACTAAACTAGATAACAAGTCAATAATTTCATTGACAGCCAATCCCTCTTATTCTCTTATATGCCCCCTGTTCTGCCACAAGCATTGTTTAAAAATTGAATTTGACAGCAATTATCTCATCAACTATTTCTTCTGGTAGAAAACTTCGTAACAATCTTGTTTAATGATTTAATGTCGCAGTGAAACAGAAAAGCTAACAGTAAGCACCGACAACATATAGGAATATCAATACAATTTCAATGATGAATGAAGTTGTTTGGGAATTATTCATGCACAAAAGAGAATGAAATTGGTTATAATATGAATGAATGAATGAATAAAGCCAAATGACTTTCATGGAAAGAGGATAATAGTAGCATGGGTGGATCGTGTACCAAAGTTGAAGGAGAAGAAAATGAGCCGCGAGCCGGTAATCTATTTCTCTCTCTTCTGCCTTTCTTGTGTCTCTGCGTAGGCACATGGGAAAGACTCCTGTCAGATTTTCAAAGGAGAGAGATGAAGAGATGCGATCGAGTAGTTAGTAGCTTAAGAGAGAGAGAGAGAGAGAGAGAGAGAGAGAAAAAAGACGAAATGAAAGGGAAATGATCACGAGGATGATGATGATGATGGTGATAGAGAAAGTCCTTTTGGAAGAGAAAATGGAGCATAAGCCTTTCTGATAATGCTCTATCATCATGCAATACACTAGTATTACTCTCGAAAAAACACAAAGTGGTTCAGAGTTCTTGGCGAATGTGAAAATGTATCATTTTTCGGGTTTCTAGGAAAAAATAACAACTTTTCTTCCTTTTCTATCCCACTTCTTCGAGAAGCAAATCCACTCGTGTGCCGAAGACACGGAGCAAGTTTACTGTGTCTGTTGCTGTGTGTGTGTGTGTTAGGTTGAATGAGCAGAGATTAAGGAAGACTCTCATTTCTTCTAGTTTTTAGGTATCTTGAGTAGTACAAACAAAACGAGATACATGGCATGTACATAATGCTGTGAAACTCTGCTAACAACTATATATTGTTCAGCTGGATAAAGGAAATGCTTGTAATATGATGCGATTATTTGAACAGAGAGAAAGAGAGAAAGAGCAAGCAACAGTAAACTTTTCCTTTCTGAAAACACAACCTTCTTTTCTTACATGCACTTCTCATTTCCTTTATTATGCTGGATCCCAGCTAAAATGTTTTATGTCTGTTTTCTTCTTTCCGTGTAGGAAATGGGAAAGAAAGACAGGTGGAAAAGGGAATGAGATATACATAAGCTATATAGTTCACATATTATGTAGAGGATTTTCTGTAGAAAGATGCCTTTTCATGTACAAGAGAAAATGTTGAATGTATAGATACAAAATGTATAATATGAATTGAAAATTAAAAGTTACATTTACCCAACGTTCCCTTGTGCAAATATTTAATTAAACTAACATAATAACATGTTTTTCTCTTTTACCATATGAATTAATTTTGGGAGTGAGTTAAAAGGGCTGTTTGGCTCTGTTCTGTTTGGCTCTTTTCCTTCATATAAATTGATTGTTTTCCGTGAAATGTTAAAAAAACTGTTGTTGTCGTGCATGATTATTATATTGCTTCTTTGACCTTATTAATACCACCCAAAACTACACCACATATGTGAATATTCCCATAAGCATTTAATGTTATTATTTAGGTCGGACGATAGATAAAGTAGGAGCTCAAGACTCCACACACGTTTGTTCTTGGTAGAGCGATACTAGTCCATATAGTGATACAAGATTATGCACAGAAAATATGACAGGAAAAGCCCCAAAAATCACAAAATCCGGTTTTATGTGTCTGTCCACATCAATTTCAGATATGAGTACTGGCACAAAGTATAAAAGTACAAGTGCTACATGACATTACA